>OY978226.1:12641701-12947378 GCA_963854785.1 Vaccinium vitis-idaea
ATCTACTCAATCAATCATCCAATCAGCCCTACACTCACACTCCTCTGTCCAAAATACCTCAACTCAAGCCTATATTCTAAGCCACTACTCAATCATCCATCAAAACCCCAAGTTCAAGCCTTGATCATAGTCGAAAAGGTAGAAAATCATGTGAAAAATCACGTTTTGGTCATCCTGAGGGAGACCAGTGAGTTCATGGAGGTTCCACATACCTTCTATGAGCTCGCAAGGTCTTAAATATCAAAAAAACTGATTTCAAAAATCTCAGCTCGAAATGGTTCGAGCGCTCAAACTGTGAGCTCGAACCGCTCAAACTACAGTTCGAGCTCTCAAATTATTTCGGCCATTTTGTTGTTTTTGTGATTTCTGATGCTTTCTCATGTTGATATCATCATTTGATGGCTTTTGGTTGGTTTAAATACTCTCAAATCAGCTTACTTCACTCTTGATCATTGATCAATGAACCCAAAAGCCATGAAAGTGATGTTCCATGATCATCAAACCATGGATGATCCTATTCTATAAAAAAAACAGTGCATTTCACTCATTTTAACCATGATCAGAAAGTTTCAAGTTCATATCAACATCAAAGAATGGTCAGAAATCACAGAAACTCACAGCCCTTGAATGGGGGTTGAGCGCTCAAAGCAAGGACTATGAGCGCTCAAGCCTCACTCAGTTTTGGGTACTTCAATCATGATTATTTTAGTTCTGTATTCTGTTTTCAATTTATGAAGTGTGTGTGTGTTGATGTTTGGCTAAGCCAACCTATTCATGAAGTGTGTGTGTGTTGATGTTTGGCTAAGCCAACCTATTCACGAAGTGTGTGTGTGTTGATGTTTGGCTAAGCCAACCTGATCTCTTCTCCCTCTCACTCTAATCATGCTTATGTGTGGTCCAATGCTTATTCTCTACTTTTTTGGACACCTCAAGTTTATTTTACCTATGTTGGGTGAAGTTTCTATACATTATGCATCATCATATATCATGTTGAACTAGTTTGTGGTCCAGATGAGGACAGAATGGAGCAGAGACACTCAAATCCAGGAGATAGCTTGAGTGCTCAGTGTACCCCTTTGAGCGCTCAAACTGTCTTCTGGTCCAATCAAATCTTTCCCTCATTTCAGCTTGTTCTTACCATTTTGAGTATTCTGCAAAGTTTTAAAGCATTGAGTCTTCATTCCTTCTATACTGTTTGCCTCATTTTGGTCCATGGATGAGTTTTAAACCCGTGAACATGTGATTATGCCATTTTGTTTAGTGATTAAAATGATGTCTTTGAATATGGTGATTAAAACATGTTTTCATCAATCAGAATCATTAGGAGCATCATAAGCATGAGTGGGTGAGAGGGGATTGAGCGCTCAAACTCACACCTTGAGCGCTCGAGCTCCTGCCAAGGGATCAGATCGGTCTTTGCTTATTGTTTGCTGGTTGTGTCACTTCTAGCCATTCCATTATTGTTAATCATGTACTAACACTGTTGTTTGCTGTTTTGTGTTTTTATTAATTCGTACTTGCATTCCATCACCACTCATGTAGATCACAATACACATGCATACACCATAGTTCCATTGTCGTGCTTATCATTGTTACGTGGTTCCCATCCCCATTTTCCCGTACTTGTTCAAAGTTGAGTTGCATACATTTCTTGTATAATCCCACAAAAGTCAAGTAGAGACCGGTCTTCGAACCGGGCGAGGGGGGTGCCGTAAAACTCTTCCCCTCTCGTAACTGAGCTCCCGAACCTAAGATAGTATGGTGATGACAGGCCAGTAATCCTTATCCATTGAATAAAGCGCAAGTCAATCGAGTTCGGTTCCTCGGGGACAATCCGCTAAAACCCGGGTGGCGACTCCGAATCGATCGAGATCCTCCGGAGGTGCGTCCACAATTATACCATGTCGTGCCCCATGCGGTGCCATTCACACTTCCGTGTCGTGCCCGTGCCACTTTCGTTTCGTGTCCGTGTCGTGCCCATGTCGTGCCAGACTAAGACTGTGCCGTGCCAGACTAAGACTGTGTCGTGCCTGATTAAGTCCATGTCGTGTCGTGCCGTGCCACGCCAGGCCAACTACCGTGCCCAGCTTAGACCATGTCATGTCATGTCGTGTTGTGCCAGGCCAACTACTGTGCCGTGACCACCCATTTTCGTGCCCTGTGCCAGCTCAGACCGTGTCGTGCCATGCCCAACTTTTACCGTGCCCGTGCCGGAGTTTTTCGTGCCGTGTCCGTGCCATGCCGGCAAGGCCCATTTGACACCTCTACTGTGTGGTAGTAATTAGTAAAGGACAAGGAAACACATGGCAATAAAGAAATCCAAAAGAAATACAAGATGGCACTTGAGGGCATGTGTCAAGCTTTAAGAACTTTATGAACATTAGTCATCAAGTTATATAAAAAGAGATGGGAGGTTTGAGAAAATGATAAGAATGTATATATACATAAATATGTAAGTATGGAAGGAAGTGGGTATAGCTATTCAATATTTTGTTGTTTGTGTATAATGAATTGAGCGTAAATCACTTGATTATATTACTTTTGATCGCGGTACTTGAGGATTCGGGTTCTTATAGATAAAATCAAACTGGACCGCCCAAAACACATTTGGACGGCTCGGATGATGTTTGGTACCAAGTGGTAATATCCACTTAGGCACCCAAAATTTTTTCCCTCCCACAAGTTTCGGACGCAGCTTTCCATTTACCAACAGACTATGAAGAAACTCCATCATCGGTTGTGCTTCGTTGGAGCTCTCACCGGCGGCGGAACTGATCGCCAACAACGTCGATCTCCTCACCGAGATCCTTCTACGTTTTCCAGCAAAAACCCTGATCCGATTCAAGTCTGTGTCCAAACACTGGCTCTCTCTCATCTCCGACTCCCACTTCGCCACCAAACACTCCCGCCAAAACCCTAGGCCCTCGGTCTCGGGTTTGTTCTTGTGCTGGAACTACAAGGCTGAAAACCCCAAGTCCGTCTAGCTTCAAGGCGACCCAACTCGATTAACATTCGATTTCCTCAACGGCCTTGGACTTGTAAAGATTATTGACTCTCACAACGGATTGCTTCCATGTAAATATCGTCAATTTGATCGTAATTTCTGCTCAGATCTACATTACCTTGTTTGCAATCCAACTACACAAGCTTATTCATTGGTTCCCGAACCGGCTGTTGTGTTTTCATTAGGGCGTGTCCATCTTCATAGGTTGTGTGTTTTCTTGGCTTTTGATCCTTTGAAATCATCTCATTATAAAGTTGTGTTTATGGGTCTTTATCCCCATGTTCAAATTGACATATATTGTTTGGAGAGGGCTTCTTGGAAGCAAATTCTCGCGCCCGGTAGAGGGTTTAGACACGAGGTGTTTTGTGGCAGAGTTATCCATTGGTTAAGTGATGGTAATGTTGTGTTGGGAATTGATGTTGAATCAGAGAAGATGATAGAAATGCCAAACCTTCCGAAAATTTATTCCGCGTGGAAGATCAAGTATTTTGGTGAATGTGGTGGCCATTTGATTCTCATTCAGATTCTTACACCATCTGAATATGATGTGGCGCTCAATATCTTTGAGATGGAAGAGGACTTTTGCGGTTGGATTCTGAAGTTTCAGGTCGATCTTGGTCCCTTTAGTTTCTGTATTCCCTGAGATGAAAAGCAGAGACCGTTGCTATTCCGAGTTGTGTGTTGTGAAGGGGGAGAAGGAAAAAGATTTTGGACTTGTTTTAGCTATTCCTGGGAAAGTAATATCCTATAATCTTAATTGCAAGACATGGAATGTGCTTCGTGATATGGCTCCAGGTGAATCAATTTCTTATAGTCATCCTTTTATGCAACTTCATATCCATATATTGAAAGCCTGTCCCCTCTTTGATCATTGTCTTTTGTTTCTTCCTGTTTTGACTTGTAAATTGGCTTCTGGAAATATGGAATATGTCTATGTCAAGAAAACACTATATCGTTTACTCGTTATTTTGATTCACATGCTGGTGGTTCTTGACCTTCAACAAAACTGGTGAAAACAATTGGAAATTTTACACACAAAAACCATAAGAGGCTAAGAGCATCTCCCATCTGACTCCAACCCATTCTCCATATTGTAGACTCAGAATAATGTGATTTATTAAAACAAAATTAAAAAAAACGAGGTTGGAAAATTTTACTATTCATTAGGTCCGGCCCTGAGATTTTCGGGGCCCTAAGCGTGGCTTAATAATGGGACCTCTTAAACAATTGTATATATATTAGTCGTTCCAAACATGGTTCAAAAACGCCGAGTTGCAGTGGTTCTACGCGTGGAATAATATGTGCTACCTTCCGGTCATGGGTAGAGTCTTGTTGCCAGCATTCACAGTGGTTTTTTTGACATTTTCAACATATTCTCCGGTTATACTAGTGTCATAAAAGGAAGGCGCGAGGGACCAAACATTGGACCTCACGGATAACACTTCAAAGACTAAACGCTGTACCACAGCAACCATATGTGCAAAACCACTGAGGAGTAATATATTCTACGATTTGGGGCCCTGTTATTGGGCCAAAAACGGGGGGCCCAAACGGCGGCTTGGTGAGCTTGTGCCCAGGGCAGGCCCTGCTATTCATACAAACTCAAATCAACTTTTTCATTTTCATCTCTAAATCCAAACGTTCCCTCCCATTCTCTCCATTTTAACTTTCAATTAAACATGGTTAATAATGGTCTCATTGGAAAGATATTTTCAAAATGTTGTCAATAGTGTAAATATAATAAATAAAAAATCCCCGTTCCTTCAAAAAATAAATCAAATGTGTAAAATACATGTTTTTTTATTTGATCCGCTTAAAATACATGGTATTGAATGTAGTATCAAAGGACAAAGGGGGATTAGTAGGAATTTTGAGTCTCCTTTCTTTTTGGCCCTTTTCTTAGGCCTATTTTGGCCTAAGAAGTCATTTTGATTTATTTTTCGTTCTTTTTTTTTTTTTTCATTTGTTAGTTTGGTGTCAAATTTTTGTATATTATTGGTTCTTCTCGACGAGAGGAATTGAAAAAGTAAAAATTATGATTAGAACTCTCAATTTTATGGAAAAAAACCGAAAATAAGTTTAAAAATACTGTATGTCTTTTTGACTTATTTTTTCTTTATTAAAAAAAATTATCTTTGATCATAATTTTTTTTTTACTTTTTTTATTTTTCTTGTCAAGACAAACACATAATATACGAAAAAGTTGTGAAAAACTAACAAACGCAAAAAAAAAACAAATAAGGATGAAATAATAAAAAAGGGGCACTTAAATAATCATCATTTTAGTCACTTGAAATTAGAAAATCATCCTGAGCCTATTTAGGAGTTATGTTTCCATCCGGAGATTGAAATAAACCCTAAAATACCCTTTATATATATATAATTATATAATTGTAACATATTAAGGGATTGAGGACTAAATTAAAAGTTGCATATATGGGGCGGTAGGTAGTGGACCATTTTCAAAATTATGAGGTCCAAGACTATAATTTAGGGATTTGGGGATAAAACCAATCCCCAAATTTATGCAAAACAGTTACAATATCTCCATTAATACCCTAGAAATCTAAAAAAATCCAGAAACAATCGTTCAATAAAAACTCAATTCAGCATCCTTGCCCGATATTATACGAAAATTTTTACTAGAATGATTGAACAAAGGAAGCAGACGATAAATAGAAACAGGAATGAGGAATGATCAGCACGACATCACAATGATTTTTGGTTGTGTCCGTGTTAATAAGCTCCTAAAAAGTTTGTGCAAATTATTATTTTAAACCACCATCCATCCTCCACATAAAAGTCCTTGATTATTCAAGTTTCACAAAAATAAAATTGTGAGTTCTAAAACTGTAGTTCCGAGCGAATGGAAAATGTAGAGCACATAATTCTCCATTACCACTAGAGGTGTCAAACGGGCTGGCACGGGCACGGCATGTTTTAATGTGGCACGGCACGGCACGGCACGAGCACAGTTTTAGACGGGCACGGCACGAGGCATGGCGCAACAATTTTTTTTTCCCTGACCCAATTTGACCTTGGATAAGATTTATTATAACAAAAATGTACTATCTAATCATATGTTATGTATTTTTAATAATCTTTGGTACCAATATCAAGCGGGTCTCAATAAAAGAAAACTATTTTAACGATCGAGTCCGTTCATTTTGGTGCGCTTATTGATTAAATCATTCCCGTAAAATTTTGGCTCGATCGGGTTTAGAAAGTTCGTTGATCTAGACCCTTTTTTTTTTTTTTGAATGACACTTTGCATATGATTAAATGGCTATGGATATGTGATCCCCTTAATTTTTCGTACGAGTGATGGACTCTGTTATATGTAAAAGTTAGACGATTCCGATCACCCAAAAAAATTTAGTTGGAGCTTGGGTTTGTCCATTATAGGACTTTAATGGCCCGGGATGGGTAAAATGTGATCCGATCATGCGGTCAACGATATCCGATGATCTCTGATTTTGGCGACCGTGATGATATCAGCGAGACATGAAATGTTAACGGTTCCGATCGACCATCATAAAATTAACTTGGTGATAACCTTTAAAATCTATACACTAAATATAGTTTATAACAAACTACACATTGTGTTGTAGTTGAATGTATAGTGACCACGTGACCGCGACACAATCAAGATGGTCGAGATTTTGTTGTACTTATTGATCAAATCAATATCAAAAAAATATAGATGAATCGGGTTGAAAGGTCTTTGATCGGGATGCAAACTAAATCTTGCGTGTAGTTGAATCTATAGCATCTACGTGACCGTGATACAATCAAGATGATCGAGACCGTTGATTTTGTTGTGCCTATTAGTTAAATCAATATTGTTAAAATTTGGCTTGATCGGGTTTGGAAAGGTCGTTGATCGGAATGCAAACTAAATCTCGTGTTGTAGTTGAATGCACAACAACTACATGACCGCGGCACAATAAAGATGATCGAGACCGTTGATTTTGTTGTGCATAATAACTAAATCAATATCGTAAAAATTTGGCTGAATCGGGAATGAAAAAGTCCTTGATCAGGACTCAATAAGTAAATGATTTTTTAGTAAAAATCCAAAATTCAATTTTCTTCCTCAAAATTTTCCCCCCAAATTATTCCACGTTGAAATCAAAAAATCTCCCAAAGTCTGACTCCCCAGTCCCCCCTAACCCCGGCCCCACCAACCTCAAATCCCCAAGGGGGAATTACGTTTCAGAGGAAAGGAGGGAAAATTATTCCACTTTCATGACACACTTATTGGGAATTACTTCATGAATGACAAGGAAAATAATAATTCCGCATAAGTGGCACCAGGAGATTGATTGACAAAATTACTTTCAGGTTGAAAACTACCCCCACTCGACTAATATGAGTGCAAGGATTTGGTTCGAGAGTGCAACACAATTGCATTAAAGGTGCAATAGAAATGGACACAGGGTGCAATGCTGATAATATGAAGCAACATGCAATGTTTTTTTTTTTTTTAATTAGTGCAACACACTTACATGCAAGGTGCAATTGAAATAGACCAGGGTGCCAAAAAAAAAACATTAAGTGCAACACAATTGCATTAAAGGTGCAATAGAAATGGACTCATGGTGCAATGCTGAGAATTTATTTCTAGAAACTTTGGTTTGACAACACACTAGCACCCTCATATGGACTAACACAAGTGCAATGCTTTTTCTAAGTGCAACACAATTGTGTTAAAGGTGCAATAGAAATGGACCCAGGGTGCAATGCTTGGAATTTATTTCTAGAAACTTTGGTTTGACAATACACTAGCACCCTCATATGGACCAACCCAACACGAGTGCAATGCTTTTTTTGTGAGTGCAACACAATTGCATTCAAGGTGCAATAGAAATGGACCCAGGGTGCAATGCTGATAATATGATCCAACATGCAATGTTTTTTTTTAGTGCAACACACTTACATGCAAGGTGCAATTAAAATAGACCTAGGGTGCCAAAAATAAAAATAAAAATAAAAAATTCCAAGGCTCTCCTCCAACAGTTTCCCACCCCAGATTTCCTCTCCTCCACTTCTGAGTTCTGACTGTACATACTCGCTTGCATTTCAGTGATAGCTTTGTATTTTAAGCTCAATTTGCGGAGACCATTCATTATTCAAGTATCTCACTCTCCCACTTTGTTCTTACTGCAAATTCAAAAAAAATTATGCCCTAGATTGTGGATACTACTTGCATTTCACTCTCCCATTTTGTTCTTGCTGCTTGCGAACTGTGTAGAATTCGATCCGCGACCGGTCCTTGCACCGGCGGGAAACAAGCAACTATTGAAATTGCTTAAAAAAGTAGAGAAGCCACGCGACGTAGTCGATTCTAAGGCGAAGAAATATCCGGCGCCGCCGCCTAAGCCGGTGGCTGCGAGGTGTTTGTCGGTGGCGTCGAATTTGTCGACTTCGTGTTCGTCAGACGCGTCGTCTTCTGATTCGTCGAGTAGTCGGGGAAGGATGAGCAGGAGGAGTCTTATGCCGATACGGAGGAACCAGTGGTCCCAAGATGGGAAGAGGAGGGTTAATTTGCAAAGGATTTTAAGGCTCAGGGTATTTTTGTCCGGAAAATTTTCTCTTGCCATGAATCTTGAATTATTTTTTCTCTACTCATTACCTAATGATATCCAAAAAGTGTATCATGGAAGTGGAATAATTTGCCCTTCTTACCTCTGAACAGTCATTTCCCCAATCCCCAAAATCCAAATCGTGCAATTTGCCCTTCTTACCTTTGAACAGTCATTTCCCCAATCCCTAAAATCCAAATCGTGCAAATCTAAAAGACTAAAATCCCTAGCAAACCTCTCTCTCTCTCTCTCTCTCTCTCTCTCTCTCTCTCTCTCTCTCTCTCTCTCTCTCTCTCTCTCTCTCTCTCTCACATCAGTATTCAATACCACCACCACTGACTTCACCATCGGAGACCGAATCTTTCACACTTTATCTGGTTTCAATTTGATTAGGATTATTGATGCCGTCACAGGCACGGCACGATTAAAAAATGGCACGGCACGACGCGACACATTTAAATAAACCGGTCAGTACGGCACGGCATGGCATGGCACGATTTGGTAAACGGACCAGCACGGCACGAAGCAAATTTCTGAATCAAACCCACGTCGCCATGGACAAACGCGAGAATCAAACCCGAGTCACCATAGACAAACAACACGCATCTAACCAACGGAGCTAACTAGCGTATTTGTAAGATATTCGACATACATAATACTTATTACTATGACCTAATATTTGGAAGCCCTTTTATTGGGCCGGAAACTGGGGGCCCTAGGCAACCAACTTGTCGGCCTATGCCCGAGGCCGACCCTGACCATGTTGCTATGTAGAGTTAAATAATGGAAGGATAGGCTCTTTCTCCACTAGCTCTTTGTTTGAACAGATGGATGCCCCTTACTGAAGGCCTTCGAATATTCTTTTGCTCAAGTGTTTGTGAGGTAAAAGATAACCTTCTTTAGAGAGAAATCTCCTGTCTTCTTTGTTTTAGAATTTTACAAGTAGCTTTTGTTCCTCTGACTTCCTCATAGTGGACTCTTCTTCTTATTTGAATATTTCCGCAAGGCCGGTTTGCCTCGCCAGGCTCCAAGAAATGGTGGTCCTGTAGCGCCCTCATTTCAGCCGCCCAAAAGTGCTTTTAATGGTCGTATTTTGCAAAGACTCTTCAAGGCACTACATTCTCTTGGAAGGGTCTTTTCAAAATCCGGACTATTGATTGCTGAGATGGACGACTGGGATAAGCGCTACCAGGTCCCCGAATGCTAGCTCCATAACCAAACTACAATTTGAGAGCCTCATTTAGATGGTGTGATGTTAGTGATTTACAAGTTTGAGACTTTTAGGCATGATTCGGTTGCTTGGATTCTGATTGATTAGAAATATGTTACAACTAAACATATTGCTTAAAAGAAAATAAGCAAGCGAACCAAACGAGTCAGTGGTATTAATAGCACGTGATTCTTCGAAATATGTGGGAGTTTTCCGAAAGTGAAGTGCTAAATATGTATGAATTTCGAGACGAGTCATTCTTCTTAAATGCATCAACTACTTTTAGCATTTTTAACCCGTCTAGCGCGTTTTGGGGAAATTCGGAATTAACATGTGAGATGTGCGAAACAATAGACGGAATTTTGGTGATTCCAATTGAAAATTCTTTGTTGAGTTCTCTCTTTTATTAGAACTGGATAGGGAGGACGAGACAAATTTAACGTTAACGAGTGATGTTGTATATTGTTCCAAGAACTGGGGTTCTTCTAAGCAATGTGGTTGTATGATATTCCGAGAGCTGGAGTTCCCCGGAAGTGGATTTTATCCCGAGTTTGAAAATTTTAATTTGAACCGTTAACGTTAATACTTTACGGTTGTTCCAAAAATTGATTTATTTCCAAATTAACTTTAAAAGTGACTTATTGCGTCTTACGAGATATGTCATTCTCTCACAATATATTATCTAAAAAAACCAACTAAAGCCGGTTTTCAAGAACAAATAGAGCTCAAAGAATATAGGCTTTGTTCGGATAGCTACTTCAACCGAACTTTTTCATTTTAAATTTTGAAATACCCTCCAACCCAGGCCCCACCCCCTCTCCCTCTAACTTTTGACCGATAAAAACGGGGCCCACTGGCCCCCCACCCCAAAACCCAACCTCCAATGCATTGTCCTCCCTCTCTCTCATAACATTCACTTTTGCGGTCACCTCACTTCACGTGCAAGCATGAAAAAGACCACGGAATGAGCCGTAGGAATTAGTCCGAAGTGCTTGCAAGGCGACACTCAACATCCTACATTACCCAAAAGAAAAAAAGAAAAAAAAAAAAGAAAAAAGGAGAACTATAACATTCCAGCAAAAATGAAGTCGATTGAACATTGAGAATTCAGTGGCCGAAGTATTCTGAAAAAGCGCATAAAAGGGGAATTGCAGTTATAATAACAATAGTTCTCATGGAATTGGGAAAAAAAAAAACTCGGGAATTAAAATCAGGAAATTGTAGGAAAATAGTGACCGATGTCCCTGTAGCGCTTCGTCTACGCCAAAGATCCTCTGTTCCAAATTCTCTCTGTGCCTCTGTTGCAATGGGTTTTGGGTCATTAGATCACACACAAACTTTTAAAACATAAAAACATAATTCACAATCCAATGGTCTAAAACCCCTTGCAACGGAGGCACGGAGAGAAATTGGAACAGAGGATCTCCAACCCTTCGTATGTGCTACAAGATGTAACGTTCATCTAAGACCGTCCATTTCGGTAGTCAATGGTTTGGGCTTTGAAATCCTTAAGTCTTAACAATTAAAAACACTTTTAAATAGCTCGATACGTGCTAAGTGCTAACTCGGATGGAGACACTACATCGACCCCGATTTTGGGAAATTACGAACTTTGAAATTCGAAAATTCTCCGACTGTCCCTGACTCCCAACAAATCAGCCTTCCATTTATGAATAAAATAATAAATACTAAACAATTGAAAAAAACGCTTACGTAATTAACGCCCCATACGTTCATCCACAACTGCAACTGTTCATTTCCCTCTCTAAAAAAACACACTTCAAAACCAAAACCCAAGCGAAGCTTACACACAATGTTTTGATCTCCTCACGCCATTCGAATCACACACCTTCTGCTCGCACAAGAAGTGACTCCGGCGATTTCCGGCGAAGCAAAAAAGGTTTTGACATTCTCAGTTGCTTAATCGGACTTGTTTTCTGAACTATTGGGACTTAAAGTATTGGAGTTAAACTCATTTTCTGTTCCTGTTTGGTTGACGAGAGAATTGAGGAAATTAAACGGAAAATGTATTTGTGTGCATTTTTTTTTTTTATGTTGAATATTTCTATTGAACGAGAGCATTTGCTGAATTTCGATGTTTATGGGAGAATTAGTTGTCTTCGTAAATTGATTTCCGTAGGAATTAGGTTTATGATGATATATTAGTATGACGAAATGAACAATGTCATTATATGTTTGACAGTGTCATCAAAAAGTGACATGCTACTGTTTATGTTCAGTTCCTATTAGCTTGCTTCTTAACTTGTTTTGTTTCCAATCATGGCGATGGCGTTCGTTAATTCTCTGGTTCTGCTGGAATTATCTTCAACTATGTCTTGCGTTTTAATGCCATACCGTGAATACAAGCAAGAGAGGGATCTGAATTTTTACTTAATATTCCTCGGGCAATAAAATATAAGTGTACCTAAGATTGCATCATCATGTACCATTTTCATACGCACATTTTGATTAGCTGGTCAAGGGATCATGCAATCACCTGGTATTAGGTATCACTCGATTTCCTCATAGGCACACATACATAACCAACCCTATCCCAGTAATGCTCCTCCAAAGTCCAAACACTTTCCAGGAAGGTCAAGCAGGGTGGGTGACCCATCTGGCCCGATTTTTTGGCCATACATTTATATTAGTCTTGTGAGGTTACGATAGGGGATGGGGTGGTTGGCTTAAAGTACTTGTTCATTGGCAAATTATCTATCGCGACCTCTAATATGGCCTAATTGGGCCCATACTTTTCTGAACTGATCAAGGTAGAACATCCTTATTAATTCTTGTCCCGATTCTAAGCAAACTAGGGAAGATTGAAGATGGGTGATGAGACTGATCCTGGTGATGGCCTTTCTGTAGATTAACTAAGCAGTGGGAGCTGATATGGTTTGAGGGGCTTTTGCTTCATAAAGAATGTAAAAAACACCCATGAGTAGGCTCTCTAATACTACCATAATACCATTGCAATAATATGGACAGGCAATGAAATCGAACACATAGCATACAGAATTATAGGTAGAGGAGGTTGGTCCAAGAGTCCGAGTATCAAGAAAAAACATGTTACGACCTAAGATGGGAGGTGGAAAGATTTATAACTGAGTACCAGAAAAGAAGATCCAAGGAGTGGCCATTCAGATAATAAACTTGAAGAATGCCACCGCTTTGATTTGTCCTCACACCTAGAGTCGGAGTCGGAGTCTCTAGTCATCATAAATACAGGAGGAATCTTTTTTTTTTTTACCCGTAAAGACTGATTAAATATATGAAGAAGTGGGATTGATGTAAAAGGCTTTGGGAGGAAAAAATTAGTCTCTAATCGAAACATGGAGTTGCATTTGATGGAATGTTGCAAACCAGTTGTGGCCCACAATGTCGACAAAATTAATAAGTGAAAGCATATAATTGTTAATGAGGCGGGCTGAAATGTTTTGTTTGCCAATGTTATCCATTTTTGTCTTTGTTTTTTATTTTGAGAAATGTGGCATAGTAGTTCACTATCCGCCCACTGTAAGGGCTCTTTGGTGATCTTCATCTTGTATCTGTTTTATTCATGAGTTGGTTGCTTGTGAGTCATAATTTCCCTTGCTAATTTCTCTCCTTTTTTCAGTAAGAATATCCTCGATTCATATAACCCTACCAACAAAATCAGCTTTCGCAAATGGAACCAACATGTGGATCTCTTCAATCTGAGCTACAGGTGTTTTCAATTTCTGAATGACTAATTATATTTCTATAATCAAGCATCTCTTCTTTTAATTTTTCTTTTGCTTGGGAGACTTTGTCCTTTTAAAACCTTCTCTCAAATGTGATTGTTACTAGAAAATATGGGATGAAATTGGAGAGCCAGAGTGCGAGAAGGACAAAATGCTTCTTGAGCTTGAACGAGAGTGTTTGGAGGCATATAAAAGAAAAGTGGATCAGGCAAACCAGTGTAGAGCTCGGCTGCGGAAGGCTGTTGCTGATTCTGAAGCAGAAATTGCAAACATCTGTTCTGCAATGGGTGAGCGACCGTTACATACGAGGCAGGTTAGGATGGATGAGATTAATAATTTTTTGATTTATTTATTTGACTTTGAACGCATTTTCTAATTGCTTTTATGCTTTGAGCAGAGTGCTGGTAGCTTGAAGGAAGAGCTTGAAGCCATTGTGCCCCTACTAGAGGACATGCGGAAGAGAAAAATTGAGAGGAGGAATCAGTTTGTTGAAGTTACAGATCAAATAAAGAATATATCACATGAGATTCGTATATCCACGGAAGATAGTTTGTGCATGGTGGTTCTGAACGAGAGTGATCTGTCTTTGAAAAGACTAGAAGAATTACGCACTCATTTGCTTGCTCTACAAAAGGAAAAGGTCCGATATGCAATTTTTAATTCTTCATTTATTGGCTTGACTTTGTTGAGGTAAGAATTTAATACCTGGAAATTGAGAAAATCTGCTAAAGAAGGGGTAGTGGTAGGCTTGAGGAAGTAACACATCCTGTAGTTGTTCAAAGTATGAAGATGTAGCTGTTCAAAAAAAAGTATGAAGATGTTCATGAGTGGAAATGACATTTAAGTTCCAATGCAATATGCAAAGACCAGGAAATTTTCTTTCAATTACACGGGACTGTCTGCAGTTTCCATTTGTAGACTTCGATAGTTCAGTTACAATAAGATATTCGTTGACTGGGTATTGTCAATTTCACCTGCAGAGTGACCGTCTGAAGCAGGTGCTGGATTATCTAAACAGTTTGAATTCACTATGTGTGGTGCTTGGTATGGATTTCAAAGAAACAATTAAAGAGATTCATCCCTCTCTGGATGATTCCAAAGGCACAAAAAATGTAAGTATACAAACAATGGAGAGGTTGTCTACTTCAATTCAAAGGTTGCGAGAGGTCAAGATACAGAGATTGCAAAAGGTGGGTGTTGGTTGAAAGTTTGTGCCTCATTGTAAAATCAATTTTCTGCTCGGTTTTACTCACCCTTGGAGCTGCTTCAGCTTCAAGAACTTGCAGCTGCTATGGTGGAGCTTTGGAGCCTAATGGATACCCCACTTGAGGAGCAACTTATGTTTCAGAATGTTACGAAGAATATAGCTGTTCCAGACGATGAAATCACTGAACCCAATGCTCTCACTTTGGAATTCATCAACTATGTGTGTGGTTGTCACTTTGTCACTTTGATTACGAAATATCTATGGTGGGTATGGCATTGTAAGATTATCTTTCTCAACAGGCTGAGTCAGAAGTCTCAAGGCTGCAACGATTGAAATCAAGCAAAATAAAGGAGGTTATTTTGAGAAAGAGGTTGGATCTAGAGGAGTTGTGCAGGAAGGCACACATGGTTGCAGAAGCACAAGGTGCAGAGGATTATTCAATTGAAGCTATAGAATCTGGTAACTGTCTAATCCCATTAATTCACCTAGAAGACTAGGTCGAACCAAATTTGTATCGATTTATTGAGAGGATTGTTTCTCCTAGTGAGAGTCATTTTGAAAATTTTCCATGAGACCAATATCAGGCGTGTGCTAGTGATGAGAGAACAGTGTAATCTAAAATCTGTTTCGGTGTAGTAGAACACAGGTATTGTTAGTTAGGTTATGCACTTTTTAAGATCCTTTTTTACTTTACCTCTGGTGGTCACTAAAAAATATGAAAGCGTGCTTGATCGCGGTTTTATTTTTCCCAACAAAGAACGGTAATCTCATTACTGTCTGGTTAGTATAGAAATTTTGACTTGTCTCAGGAATTGTGGACCCTTTCTATGTTCTGGAGCGTATTGAGCAGCAGATCGCAATAGTTAAAGAGGAAGCCTTTAGTAGGAAAGACATACTTGACAAGGTTGAGAAGTGGTTGGCTGCATGTGAAGAAGAGTGCTGGCTAGAGGAGTACAACAGGGTTTGATGATATCTTTTTTTGCTTTAGCAAACCTGCTTCCAGTTTAATTTTTTTCTTGTTCCCTACTTCATTGTTCTAAAATATGGTATGCTTCCATAGGACGATAACCGTTATAATGCGGGAAGAGGTACACACATTGTTTTGAAGCATGCTGAGAAAGCTCGTTCTGCGGTTAACAAAATTTCTGGTACATGTCCTTCCTTTGTTAGCACTTCGACCGTCCATATATTGTTGAAGGACCTATGAGTGAGTATAAACTTTCACAAAAACTTTCTGTTTAATTTTATCTCAATCCGAACTTTGAACTCCATGCTTTAAACCATGTGTTGTGGGTTTCCATGGATGAGAAAAAAAGGTTCAAACTGCATTCTGGACTCATCATGGTAAATTGAGCTGGGATCTATCTTATGATTCTCTTGAGTTATGCCAAATTACTGTCACCAAATCAGCTCGTCACTCACATAATGATCTGTATCAAATCAGATGCATTGGGATTTAAAACATAGTGCGTCTGTTTACGCAATTATACACAAAGTGAAGGCTTTGTTTTCTAAACGATCATTTTGCATGTTTTGACTGGCTTTCGAGCAGCTATGGTTGAAGCATTGACTTCAAAAGCAACTGAATGGGAAAAAGAAAGAGGAGTAGAATTCTCATATGATGGGGTAAGAACTTCAGCTTTCGTTGGAGTCTTTTTGCCTTATGTAGTAGAAAAGTTGGTTCAAGTCACAATTTGTTTAGAACAAACTTGTTTAAGTCCCGTTGTTTGTCTGAAGTTTTATGTTACATAATGTTTCCCTTACTGTCGCTCAAGTTGTGATTTATCTATGATCTTTGTTCTTCCAGGTTAGTCTTCTTTCTATGCTGGAAAAGTATACAATCTTAAAACAAGAGAAGGAGCATGAACGTCAAAGGCAAAGAGTATGGACTATGGACCCTTTTAATTTAGTTGTTTATTTGGTACGTATAAATTCCTGTCCTTGCAATTTTCAATGGTTTATGACCTTAGTAGAAACCGCCTATTTTTAGGACCAGAAGAGGCTCCAGGGGCAGTTGCTAGCAGAACAGGAAGTGCTTTTTGGGTCAAAACCAAGTCCAACAAAGAGCGGAAAGAAGGTTTCTAGAATCTCAGCTGGAAATGCAAGTAGCAGAAAATTGTCGCTCGGAGGGGTAACGGTTCAAACCTCAATTGCCGAGAGAAGGGCTCCTCCTTCTAGTATGCTCAAGAAGAGTAACTCTGGGAGGCATCGTTCGACCCAAAACCACCACCAAAGTGGTAGCTCTGCAGACCCATCTTCTGGTAATTGTTCTGAAATTCTTCTAGAGTGCAAAACTAAAGTATTATTATCGGTTAATGTACTTCCAAAAAAAAAAAAATTTGGCTGTCGTTTTAGCAAATGATTGCTGCCTATATGGAAAACTAGCAGAGGAAAAGAAAGGATTATAATATCTCTCATTCTCGTTTTGTAGTAAGGGCTAAGCTTATAACTACTCCCACCAATCTCCACATATATGATGCTTATATAGTCATCGATAAAGATATGGGTACAGATTTTTGGGTATAGAAATCGTACAAATTAGTTGATTTGAGTCTACTTGGGATCCCACACGGATGATCGGACCCATTCATGTTTTTTTTAATAATGTATACCGGTACCCCTGTAAAAATTCAGCTCAATTGAATATCGGTAAATACTCCATCGGTTTATCCAGCTTTTATTCTGAACCAAAAACTATACCCGATTGAGCTGATTTTTAACGGGGGTACCATTGATATTATTTTGTAAATCATGAATTGCTGAGATCATCCATGGGGACTCGGACCCAAATCAATTAATTTGTACAATTTTTGTACCCAAAAATCTGTACGCATAGTACTGTCCGTTAGTCATTGACAACCAGTATACATGCATTAGTCATGGTTGAATGATGCCTATTTTTGTTCCAACTTTCTGTTTCAAATCCTTGTTGCAGGTAAGAAAAACCAAGAGATTTGTGGTCTTCAATCCAAGCAACATACTTGCAACGCATCAAAGGGGCACTATACAGTCCGGAAGCCTCTCTCCCCGGTAAACTCTACATTTATGTCCAAATCTGACACTGCTAACATTCAAGATCAGAATACACCAAAAAATTCAGCATCCCAAACAACACTTGCCGCTAACAAAACACCTGTGGCAAGTCCCGCCAAGGCGATTTCTGCCGTTGACGACGACAAGAACAAAACGCCAAGGACAATGCCGATTCCACCGCCGACAACTCCTCCAACAACAGTGTCAGTTTCCATGCAGACAGTTACCACTCCAGTCACGCCTTGTGTTCCCTGCAGTGGTGAAGACATTGAGTACTCTTTTGAGGAGAAACGAGCCGGCTTCATACTTCCAAAATCGTATTTGAGGTCATTTTTGCAACTTTGACTCAGAAGTGTAGGAATAACACGCTCTTTCAGTACAGATTTCTGATCCCATTTCAAATAATGTTTAGTGGTATAGAGTTCGAAATCGGATCCATTTTGAACATGAATGGGACCTTGGGAGATTATGACTTTTATGTGCAAAGTTTACACGGAGTTTAGGTTTGGGCCAAACATGAACATGCCAAGAGATTCACAAGTCAAATCCATTGAGGGACCTTGGACTCTCTCTCTCTATCTCTCTCTCTGGTTTTGCACTGCCAGTTGACTTTTAGTGGCAGACACTTGCTTGAATTTTAGTGGTGTTCTTTAACTACATTGCAATACTTCAGATTGGATTTTGTTGTCTATGATTTCCTTGATTTTTTGTTTTCATTTTCATCTTTGTAACTTACAGAGAAAATAAATTAGTAAGTTCAGCAAAACAATTTTTTATTTTTTTTGAAAAAGCACGTTGAACAGGATTACAAGGTTGTATATCGGATACAGAATTAGTGGGCGTGCCCAACTGATCAAAACACAAACTAGCTACCAAAAAGTTGGGCACCCTATTATACAAAAACCCACCCCTGCTAAATCCTAGCTACATACTTCGCTAAAGTGTCAGCTACCCTATTCGCTTCCCGATAACAAAACTTAATGTAAAAGTTGCAAAAGTTACGATACAACCGCTTGCAGTCCTGAAATAGTTGGGATAAGTGTCAATTCAATGGAAGAGTCTTGCAAAAAGCATTAAATACCATAATAAAATCAGTCTCAATAACTAGTATGAGGTAAATTGACGCTAACCAAAGACCTTCCCGCACTGTCCAAAACTCAGCCACAACATTAGTTTTAACTTGAATGGCTCGAGTATAGCCAAACAAGAACTGACCCAAAGCATCCGTAAACACACCAGCAAAACCCGACATTCCAGGATTACACAAAGCTGACTCATCTACGTTAATCTTTATCATATGAGTTGGGGGAGGGGTCCACGCTACTAAAGTCCTTCACTCCATACTAATCCTGAAGATAAATCATACTAATCCATGGCATACCTAGAAGCTGCTATAAGAACAGATAACGAGAGAATAAGAGCATTACAGAAAACAGCATCAATTCTTACCCACCACATCATCCATAACAAAACAAAGAGATGGATATATAGTTAATGGGTTGCAACACTAACCAAGAAGCAACCAACCACAGGAGAAGATGGGTTTGAGTGGCAGGCAATAAAGATTGGATCCAAGAACAAAGAGGTTGCCAAACTCTGGCATTCATGCACCATATGGTGCCAAGATTCCACTTCGCTAGGACAAAACAAGCAATGCGGTGATGGTAGAATGTGCCTAGAATGCAAAAGTTCTCTTGTAGGGAATGCCTGATGCGCCACAAAACAAGCAAGCAAGAAAACAAGAAAATGGACTTTTGGCTGAAGAGTCTCCAAAGATAATGCCAAGGAAGAGATGGAAGAGTAGGAGGGAACCTAAGCAACGAAAGCCAAGCATATGCCGCCTTAAACTGAATTCAATAGTTGTAGTGTTGGTTTCCCACCGAGTTTCAAAGTAAAACCAAGCTTAGTTCATGTACAGTGATAGTCAATCAGCAAACGGAACAAAAATCGAGCCAACATACTCCGGTCCATTCTCAACCCTAAAATTCTCTTTCATAGTATTGCCACAAAAACTGTTATCAGAATACAAAATCACTAAAAAAAATGAGCTGCTAATCATTAGTGCACGAATCATAAATAACGAGTACATTTCTGCACAAGACCATTTATCGGTATCTACTATCTACTCATGTTCTCATGGGAGAAAAGGTAACATACAAAATACTACAATTCGGGCACCATCTGTCAGTAACATATGCATACTGCCACTGGTTCTATCCCCAAAAAGCCCAACTCCAATATCCAATTCTCCGGGAGTCCGCAATCAAGATAAACCTGGTAAAAGCATGACACAAGTCAACATTGTCATTTGTCAACTTCGAAGGTGATGATAATTTCCTCAATTGTCATATAGCATAAGTGGGAGCAATGTTTATATATAAATAATCAAGCCATATTGTTGCATCGAAGTCGTCCATTAGCGTCATACGACGTGCCCAACTAAATTTACTCGAAATCTTGCTTTTGAGCTTGTTAAAATAGTGGATACGATTATGGTTGTTAATTTAAAAAATCGGATCCAAGAAATGGTTAACAGGGACCAGGAAGACAACCCATTCCTCAATCTGGACACTGTCCCACAATTTTATTTTATTTTTTGAACCAAATGGTGAGGAAGTAAATACTTTCCGGTGTCCCATAAGAAATCCACTTCCTTCCCTTCATTACTACCCTCCCATAAAGATCGCTAAATAATGTCTGCTATCTTATTAGCAAAACCTATTGGGACTCTAAACGATGAGTGATTGGTTTGCTGGACACGATAGACCACACCAATGTGAACCTCCCACCTTCCAAAATCAATGCTCTTTTTCATCCGCATTCAATCTCTTTCCACTTACCTACGTCACCAGTCCCAAACTCATGGTTCCTAGGATCCCCACTAAAAGGAATACTAAAATACTTCATCAGTAATCATTCAACAACATAACTCATAAACTCAGAAAATACATCAGCAATTGGACTTTATGGCTAAAAAGCCAAACAAAGAACAATTCATGAACACAAGAACACAAGTTCTTTCTCCATTTCCCATTGCCCTACAGAAACCACAAAACCAGCAAAATTCGCAGTTCCTACTAAATGATAACTCGTTAATTGGACTAATGTCCAAAGAGCTTCTCCATCAGTTTGCAGACCTATTACGGGAAAATTGTTTGTCCTTGTACAAGGGGCCAATCTTAATCAAGCCAAGGACAGGTGCGTGGATTGATCCACTATCAATTACTAAATAGCCATCTACCCAAAAAAATAGAATCTAATAGAATAGCGTTACATTATCACATCAACATTTTCAGCAATAGCAGCCATATCATTACTTGCCAAACCATTTTCATGTTCCCATTATAATGACTGTAGAGACAGTAAGAAAATGAGGTCAGGCTTCGCATTCCAAGTAATACCAGATCAGAAATTTATAATCCAACACTAACTCCAACAAGTGGATAAAAGTTCAGAATCTAATACTCACGGTGAAACAGTGTAGAAGAACACCAATCCCTTATTAATCATGTTCCACAAGGCTCCAAATCATCCTAAATGGAAACATGAAGTAGTACGTTAATTTTGCCAAAATAGAGCTTCATACGACAAATTGAAGCACATGTCTCAGAAACATACCAGAACATGGATAGGATAAATAGGAAAGCAAGATATACAAGCTTATAAATTCGGATTTTCTTCTCCCAAGGCAGTTGGTTGAAGATCTCAGTTACATCTACCAGATGCTGTTTCCTAGTGTACCTGATAATGGAGTTAGAATGAGTGGCCTGCTCAAATTTTACAGAATGAATTCAAGAATTACAGGGCATTTTAGATACCTGAGGTTAGCATGAGGGGGCCCTCAGATGTAAATTTTAGATCGTAAATCATAATATTTATATTTGGCCGAGCGACATAAACAAAAGAACATCACCGTTCCACCCTTTAAAATATCAAACTACAGAAAATACACATACCATAAAGTTTTAATTTCATCAGCTGTTTAGCAAAATTATGCATTATATAACATATAGAAATGAAGTAGACCCGTCTTATAAAAATCAACCAGTTCAACAGGTGTCTGCCTATAATTATGCACGTATAACTAGAGAAAGGATGGTGTTGTAATATGTGAGCCAATGATGCATGCACAGTGGAAACATTGGTGGAGTTGCGGAGAGAAAATGATGGTAAATGTTTTATTGGACTAAAAGTTGGTTCGCAAAAGTCGGGTTTTGGGCATAAAAATATGGTGGTATGGTACACTAGCCATGGATTATAGCTGAATAAGAAGAACAAAAATGGATGATGTGTTTGGTGGTTAGCTCTGCATGAGTTGAAACTAACGACTGTGTGGCCAATAATGAAACCAATTTTTTAACTATAATGTTGAGGTCTTGTTTTGCTGTTTGACTTTAAAAGGGTAACAAAAACCAAACTTTTTGGAGGGGGGTAATGGAAGGAGCTGCTCGCAAGCAGCTTGAGCTGGAGTTTTAGGCTCGTTTAATAAACGAGCCGAGCACAACACTGTAAAACTCGGCTCGAAAAAGCTCAGGTAGTTTTCAGAGGCTCGTTAAGTAAAGGAACCAGGCTCAGCTCGTTTAGAAACAAGCCAAGCTCGAGCTCGAGTTTAGGCTCATTTAGCAAACGAGCCGAGCTCTAACACTACAAATCTCTGCCGATCCAAAAAAAACACTACAAATCTCGGGTCGGCTCATTTGCACCCCTTGGTAATGGCTGGCAGCAGACAACTTTGACCAAAGAGATCACAGAAATCTTTGGAAAGTAAGATGAGTTCTTTGCCATTTTCAAAAACCTCAGGGGAGGTAAGTGCAATTTAACCCTCTATAAGTTTCCTTGAAATTAGTTGTGATAAGTAACCTCTTAAATACAATCACGGCATTGTCCAACATGCTCCTCAAGAATGAAAACCCTAGAACGTGTGGCTTTCCTCTTAACTGTAAACAAATATTAAACTGAAAACCAAAAAAATTCAAGAGTAATCCCCTATCCTTGTCATTAAGCCAATACGTCAAGGTTTGATAAGCAAGACTCATGCAGATTCCCAAAAGAGAGGGATTATTCAATTCAAGATTATCAAGCCCCTGTAGGCAGTAGCCAGGTGATGCCAAAGGAGATGCAGGAACCACTGCTTCATCTCTATGAATGTGATTACTAAAAGTTTCAGCACAAATGCTTTAAACACATTATAGTAACCTTGAAAAAAGTGAAAGCATTATCAACCTCAGTTTTTAAATCTTAGTATTATCTGAAATATCCCAGTTTAAGGAAGTCAAAGGAGAGAAAGAAGCTCAGTTTTCAAAAAACAGGTGAGGAGAAAACTTACAATCTAAAGTTATAGTATGAGTACGGGAGGCAGAACAAAAACAATAACCAATGCCCTGATACAAGATGTAATAAGCACAGGGATCCTTGAGTAACAAACTCTGGCAAGACAGCCTTGTTTATCCGAGATGCTGAATCGTATGGGTTGATAAAATCCATCTCAAGGTCAGCTAAGCACATGATCTGCAATATGAAATTGAAATTCTGTCACAGAAAGAAAGTAGAAAAATGAAAGAGCTTAGTAAGTAAGTGCGATGGCCCTCTGGTGCCATATGAGCTTGTAAAATAAAGCCCTGTTATAAATGACATATTTTCCTAAATTGGCTACGGGCCGGGATGGAAAGCAGGATAAGAGCTGGAATGAGATGCCTTGGCAGTGGATGAAATCAATTGATTGAGAAGAAGTTGGATTATCTTCCTCAGAGGTAGGGGATGTATATGTCCGCTTCATTATTCAGGTTACTCAACCATAAGTTAACCAAAAGAATCACTAATAACAAACTAAAACAAACTTGTTTCAAATATTTAAACATCAAGAGACAGGCGATCTTGAAAAGCAAAAGAAAAGCGGGTACATACTTGCTCAGACTACCTCCAGCACCAGCTTTATAGTTTTAATCTAAGAATCATGCACATCCCGAATTAAGAGGCCCAACAGACACATTTCAGTAGGGAAGTCCACATAGCTCATCCAGTAGGGATGTTTCATTAACTTGTAGCCCTCAAAAATTCCTTCGACATTAAGTGTTCCAAAATCCATCAACAATGCACTTTGCCAAATAGGTGCCAGAGGATAACTTCCATTTCCCCGTCAAAGTTTTTATGTGCTAGTATGCTACGTTGTCCCCCACCCCTTAAACACGGACCAGTTTTGTATCCTCAAAAGAGAAGGAAATTTAGTGAAAAAGCAATGGCCAAGGCTCTGACTTACAATAGCATTCTGTATGTCACAGCATTCAAGGAGAAGATATTCAAACAAAGGCACGAGCACAAAGTCCAGACCAGTACCAATATCACTAAACAAGCATTGGGATATGAAGTGATCTGAGTCTTTTCAACACGTTGTGTAAAACAAATAAGGTGGTGTATTTTGATTGTTCTTGGTGACAGAATTAAAGACCATATCCTCTTGATGGATTTTTTTTCCCCCCTGGGATTGTGGATTTAGGACTCACCAGGTTATACCCTTAGTCCATGTTGTTCAGTTCGTTTGTTTTTCTTAATGAAACCAACCTACCCCGGAAAAAGGGGGGAAACTAAAGAGTCAACAACGAATGAGGTAATGCTTATACAGCCCAATATTCAAAGATTCTAAAGTCAAAAAGATGATCCAACAAATTGGCATGCGGCCCTCCCAAGAAAATGGAAAAAACCAATTGCCAGGGAAGAATTAGCCCAATCAGGAAATGCATACAAATTCCAGTACACAGAAATTGGATACTAATTGCAGACTTGCAGTACACACAAGGCAGATAGATATAAACAAGTTGCATATATACTTTAATGAAAAGGGCAAGAAGTAAACAAGTATACAGAAATGTCCTTCAATACATCCCATACATGTGTGTATCTATCTCTATATGTGGAATAGTTGAAGTGGAGTTTACCTGGAAAAGAAGAATTCCCAGAACACCCATGAGAATGAAGAAGGACAGAATCCATGCGAATAGATCCACCATGACCCTAATCCCCTTCTTCTTCTTTGTTTCTCTCTCCCTCCCTCCCTCCCTCCCTCTCTCTCTATACAGAAGCTCCTTACAAAGGGTGTGTATGGAAGTTCAAGAAAAAAAATTGTCTGAACTGGGATTCAACTGTGCAATTCGATGAGACCAAACCCCTGCCGGTTCAGTACTTGAGTCTATGTTTGGACTATAACAAGGTCAAACTGTTCGAGTGACTCGTGCCTCTTTGTTTTTCTTGGTGGAAGTGTGTAGCTGGGAACAGAATCCCAAGACCAAGTGCTGATCGTTTGGATGGGTTTTGAAAAGAAAATTTTAAGAAGAATTTTTGAGATAGTGTTTGATTGGATTTTTTACGAATCCGGAGGAGGTGTTGTGCAGTAGGTGTTGTGCGCCATATTGTGCGACAAAACTATGTCGTTTTGCTCATTTTTTTAGTATATCCAAGGTCCCTGTTTGGAGAGTTAAGTGTGAGGTTTAATTTTGGAGTTCAATTTTAGGGGATTTAGGCTCTTTGGGATAGAGTATAGTGGGTTTAGGCACTTGGATTTAGGCACTTTGGGTTTAGGCACTTCAAGTTTAGGGTTTAGGCACTTTGGGTTTACGCAGCGTTGTAGCAGAAATAGACTTAGATATCGTTCTAGTAGACGAATTGGTGACTAGATATCATTCTAGTAGACGAATTGGTTAGATCTCGTTCTAATAGACGGACTCTTGAATCCACAAGAAAAAGATAAAACACCTTGCGATCAAGGAAAATAGAGGAAGCTCTAGAAATATTATTGATAGTTGATTGAATGTCTGTTTTGAAAGGTTACATCCCTATTTATAATAAGCAAATCCTAATTCGACTAGGACTCAAACTAATTAAAGAATAAGCAAATCCTAATTAAACTAGGACTCAAACTATTTAAAGAAGAAACAAATCTTAATTCAACTAGACCAAGAATCCTAATAAAATTGGAAATAAAAGTCAAACCGAATATGTAAAGATAATAATTCTAACCTAAACAGAAATATTCCTAATCAAAATCTTATTCTAAAGCAATAAAAATAAAAATAAAGGAATTTCTCAATATTGTCTTGCATCAATTTTTGAAAATGAGGATAATGAGGTAATGATTAGAGAGAGATAGAGAGAGAAATGAAATAATAAAAAAGATAATATTTTTGAAAAGAAAGATCTGGCTTTGTTCGGATTTGGAGAAAAGGAGAAGTGAACAAGGTCATGCGTACGGATTTGGAGTGTTGCGCAGTCACCATGCGGCCGCGCCAACATCGTTCTGACGATCGGAGGCGTGCACCGCGTAGAGTTTGTAGAGTTGAATAAGTGGTACCAAAAATTAACTCGATCGAATATCTTTTAGTGCGTAATTGGAACACGTATAACTTGAAAACAAATGAATCCTAATAAATTTGAAACAGTATATCAAAACCACTGAATCCATTCTTTTCAACTTATATATGTTTCAATGAGACACTTAACGATATCCGATCGAGAATTTTTTTTTATACACTGATAGTATTCGATGAGCTCTACGCAGTGGACGTCTCTGATCGTTGGAACGATGCGGCGCAATGTTCGCCACAGCGCAGACACACACACACATGCAAAAAATAAAAAATATATAGCAAACCCTCTCGAGACAAAATTAAGGTTTACCTTTCTTTTGTAGACACGTACAATTGGCTGATTTGATACCGGTGCTAAGTTCTCTCTTGCTATGAAAGATTTTGATAAAATCATTAATTTCATTTGCTAAAATCAACAATGTGCTAAAATCATCCCCATTTGATTTTAACAAATTGTTTTAGCAAATAAGAAACAACTCCAAAAAAGTCCTAAACTTGATTTATTTTTATTTTCGCTTACTTTTTGCTAAAAGAAATTTGCTTTCAATTTCAGCCAATTTGGATTTCTCACTCGATTGAATTCTTCAGTTTAGCATTTGAGGTGCTCTTTCCTAATTATTACTCTTCAAGTTAAAATGCACTCCAGTTCTCCACAATTCTATAAATTCACATACTCCTATAAAATTAAAAGATTTGGTTTTTTACATAAATAAAAAAGAGTATAAAAGAAGGTATTTTGGTTAAATAATTGAGTTAGATTAAGTTTTGTCCTTATTAATTCGTCTTGAAAAAAAAAGAATCTAAAAATTCAAAAATTATTATTCAACTAAAATTTTCGTGACAAAGACAAAAATAATCTAAAAAATCTGTCTATTTTGTACATTATCCTTGACTTTATTTTTTATAATATTTTGGTCATAATGTTTTAGTTTTTGAATTTCTCTCGTCGAGACGAACTAATAATCTACTTGCTAAAATTTGACGTAAAACTAATAAATTCCCAAAAAAAAAATTGAAGAATGACAAAAAAAAAAAATTGACTTATTTAGCCAAAACCGGAGACGAGTTGGGTCTCCATTTTCAACACAATGATACGGCCAATTCAGACGACTTCATTTAAAACGCCGCCGTATTATTGCTTCTTTTTCCCCTGTCTTGAGAGAAAAGAAAAGCCAAATATACCTCTCATGAAGAAGAAGCATTTCCGATCTGTTTGAAGAAGGAGCCCTAGTACTCATCGTCTCTCTCTGTGATCGAATCACCATGGCAAATTGGTCTCCTTACGACAATAATGGCGGGTCAGTTCTCTCTCTCTCTCTACAGTGTACATGTACATTAACACGCGCAAGTTTTTGTTTGTTTTCATTCGTTGTTGATGTATATAGTGTGCCCTTGTATTTGCAGAACTTGCGTTGCGATTGCTGGTGCCAATTACTGCGTCATCGCAGCCGACACACGAATGTCCACTGGTTACAGTATTCTCACTCGTGATTACTCCAAAATCTGTAAACTGTAAGACTCCCCTTTGTTGGGTTTTTGTCCCTTTATTTGCACTTCGTAAAAATGGTTACTTGATTGTAGTATTTCCTGTTTTTCTTAGTTTCTGTTCAAGTTTTGTTGCGAATCTAATTATTTCCGCACCTTTTTAAAGATTAGTGGTTTGGAATTTGATGATTTCACACGAGAAAATAAGTAAAAAGACTTTTTATTTTATTTTATGTGTTGTTTGATTAAAACCTTGAGTGACTTTCTGCTAACTACTTGAAAAAGTAATGGAACGTTGGCTGAGAGCCGAGGGCTATGCATTTGAAGATTCCGGAAAGGTCGAATTTGTATCAAAAAATAAAAAAATATTACAGAAACTAGGTATGTACTCGTGGTTTCATCTTTGTATAGGAATGGCAATGGTTAGATGTTTGTAGACAAAGTATCCGACTGTGAGCATATGCACTCGTTGCCAAATATTTCTTGTTTGTCCGAGGTTTTCATAAAGCCACCTTGTTAATAAAATCTTGTTAACAAGTGACCGACAGGATCTGGCAAATAAAATCTTCGTTAGTGTCAATGTTTTCGGGTCTTGAGTGGAAAGATGCTGGACTGAAACTTAATTATTTACTCATGGAAATGAACATCGGGCAGAATAAATTTTTGGTAATTTTTTTTTTCCGGATGACAGAAGTTTCTGTTGCTTGACTCCTTCAAATAATGTGGTTTGTTAAAGGGAATTAACATGCTTATGTCATTGCTCTCACCACTTGGACTTCCCCGTGTAATGGGTGGCTATATCCATATGGAGGAGGACTTCATTGCTGAACAAATTTTTCTGCTGGCCATGTACTTCAATTGATTTTAATTGATCTTGCAGAGCAGACAAATCTGTGATGGCCTCTTCCGGATTTCAGGCTGATGTGAGAGCTCTGCAAAAGGTTTTGGCAGCTAGGCACTCGGTGAGGCTTTCAGTTTTTCACTATAACTAAATGTAATTTTACTTTTCTTCATAAAACTGCTGAATGTCAAATATGCAGACTATATGCTTATTATTCTTGAACTTAAAAAATCTCTCTTTCGCCTTTGGTTTGAAGTGTTAGCTTAAATTTCAAATGAATCAAGCATATAATTCTACCAGTAAAGGATGGCATATGTCGCTAATTTTGATAATTTTTGTAAGACCTCATTTGTGGACGTATCATTAAAGAGATTGATCTAATAATTTCTGGTTGTTATATATCTTTTGCTGCTTGAGATTTGTGAAAAAGGTTTGCTGGGATTGATGTAGTGTTTTCTTATTTGTTCTTGGGACACAGATATATCAGCATCAACACAACAAGCAAATGAGCTGCCCTGCAATGGCTCAACTGCTCTCAAACACCCTCTACTACAAACGCTTCTTCCCTTATTATGCCTTCAATGTTCTAGGTGGCCTTGATAATGAAGGTAAATGTTAACCATCTTTTGCTGCAGTTTTTATTCTCTGTTTCATATTAACATCATGTATATATCTCCAACACTTAAGGAAAGGGTTGCGTCTTCACATATGATGCTGTTGGTTCTTACGAGAGGGTTGGATACAGTGCTCAAGGTTCTGGTTCCACTCTCATCATGCCTTTTTTGGACAACCAACTGAAGTCTCCAAGCCCTCTCCTATTACCTGCCAAGGTCTGGTTTTAGCTTTCCATATTTATTATTCTCAAGTCTTCTTCCATGGTTTTATGTTACATGCTAGTTGAACCAAATGATTATGCAGGATGCTGTTACTCCACTTTCAGAACCAGAAGCAATTGATTTGGTAAAGACTTGTTTTGCATCTGCAACAGAGAGGGATATATATACTGTAAGCTTCTATGCCACTGTACTTCATTAGTTTGTTTGTATAATTCTAGAACTGGATGGCAATGTCGTTAAGTCTGGAACTTAGAATCATTGCACCTCTTCTGTTAATGTAATTGAGAAATGTGCTGAAGAATTTGCTTCGAAGGGATAGTTTGTTTCCTTTGTGATATGTTATCAGGCATTTCTTCAAGGAACAAATGTTGGAAAAAAGGCAAAATTAGTTCGTTCTTGTATCTCATTGTAACTTATATGTGTCCATTTTACATCACTAGCTTTAGTTTCTTTCTTGTGGCAGCTGTTGTTCAAGCATTTTTTTTACTTTCTTAGATTTGTTATCCTATTTTTGATGTTTTTGCTCCTGCTTGTTTTTTGTTATTCTAGCGTGCTTTTAGACTCGTAGGGACATGAGAGTGTGTGAAAAGAACTTCAAAATCGCACAAGTCATGTCAAACATTTTTTGTTGTGGCACTGTGGTGCCACTCTTTGGGTGTTACTTCTATCCCAAGATATCAATCATGTGACAGTATTTTTACCTTGCGATTGTTATGGGTTTGTCCTCCATTTTGGACATCGCCTTCGCTCACTAATGTGTTGACAAGAACCACAACTATTAGGGTGCTGTAGAAGGAAAACAAGCTAAATTCACCCATGTTTTTTCTCTCAATTCCTCACATCTAGCTTCATGTGGTTCTCTAAAAAAATTGGACACTTGCACAGTATACTGCTTCATTTGCCTTTTCCTCTCTTTTTCATCTGGAGAAGGGATTGAATGGGCCATCAAATTGCAATACATTGGTACAAGGCCGATGGGCCACATGAAAAAGCACCAAAATAGTTACACACTTGCCGTACAGTTTCTATATCTTAGAGAACTTTTCTGAACTTCTTCGGCTGTCTAAAATTAAAGAAACCAAAGGAAAAATGTTGCTTTCCCAATTTGTTTGAAACAATGTTAAAAATCTCCAATTGGACACGAATATTGTAGAGCACTACCCTAAAGTGTATCAAGTTTGTTACCTTTGACTTTGAGCCTTTATATGTTATTAATCTGGAAACCAAGCTAGAATCTCTCTTTCCATCCTTGCTCATCCTTGACCGATCATTTGAGGCATACGTGGATACCGGTTATTTGGTTTGGGAATGATTTGCGAAACATGAATGGAGTTTATTTGAAGATGTCGTCTTTATTTGACTTTTTCCTAAGCATGTTCCTTATGTTTTGCAGGGTGACAAGCTGGAAATAATGGTCCTAAATGTTGATGGTCTTCGTTGCGAGTACATGGAACTCAGGAAAGATTGATCTTTCTCACTCCTGGTGTCATAGACTCGTAGGTGCCTAGTTGTTGCAGGATTGTTACAGAATGCTTGCTTGGGATGCACATCTACGCAGTTGTGTTGAGATTATCTTTATGTCCTCACTGCTCATCAATCAGCATCTTTCGGTTTCCAGTGGGTCAAGTTTGCTCCTCATTTTCCTGCTTAATCAACAATTAATTCTCTACCGGACATGAATTTTCTGTATTTGGATCAAATCTTCAATTATGTCATTGTCAGGACGTTTTTCCGTCCGAAGTGTGAACCCTCCGGTACGAAAGAACATTAATAGGTTGTTGCAAACTGAATATGGGTCCTTTCGTAATATCATAATCATGTACTTGATGTACTTTATTTCTTTTCATGCGACCATTTTTCATTCATTGCAAGTTTGCAACATGCCAATATACTAGCAGCAAAATCAGCATTGATGAGTGAACATTTTTTCATTAATCCTTCCAAGCTTTGTATGTTGTCAATACAAAAGTAAATCAAAATCGTGACCCTCTTTATAAAAAAAAAAAGATGGAAAAAGTGCAAAAAATGAGCTCTCATTGTAAATTGACATCAATCTTCTTCCCTGATTATCCATACACCCTCACGCCTTGTTTGTTTGCAGTATATAAGAAGGGATATAAGCTTGAGCTGGATATACATATCCGAGTAATTTAAATCCGCTGTTTGTTATTTTTTTTGCACCCGGATATAAAATCCATGCATCCCCTTGTGGGAGGGTAAAATATAAGCACTCCCCCCAGTCTAAAGCATATCCGGCCTTCATTTCAACTCTACTCCTTTGTTGTGGCCCACCACGACAGTGACAACAGTGGAGAGAGCGAGAGAGAGAGGGTGGAGGGACGCAGAAGAGAGAGATGCAACAATTGGTGTGGCCCACCACTTTTCTCACTTTTTGTTTTTTTTTTATTTGGAACAAAAAGGGTATTTTACATTATCCTACCCCTCATATCCCTCTTCTACAACAACAAAACAAAGTTATTTTTAATCTCCCCTTCTAAAATAATACCCCTCCCTCTATATCCCTATCTTATTATATCTCTCTTCTTCCCTCATATTCATATCCCGCTAACAAAAGAAACGTCAATGATTAGAAGCCTTCAGCAATCTGAGCCTTCTTTCAAAAGCTATTTTCTGAAGCCCAACCCTTCTTCTCCAACTCTAGCCGCAACGCCTGTTACACACAACCCCCAAGTGTCCAAATGTGGTTACAAACTCAATAGCACAGGTGACAGGGTTATAAAATCATAGAAGAATGATAAAACGCCACGGGTCTAGTGCTTGAAGAGGGATATGAATTTCACCTTGATCCTCTTTCTATTTGCATCAAAATCAAAGTTTCCTAACCGAGATGCAGATCGATACTCAACGATTGGTTTCTTGCCCGGTGGAAACCAAAACTCAACATCATCAACAAGCTGATGGAATAGGGATAAAAAAAAAAAATGCGTCATCAAAATTGCGCTTGAAACAATTTTATTTTTAACAAAGTTGGATGGGCTAGTATGTTGACAACCTACCCCTAGGATCGGGCATTCATATTCCACACGCACATAATCATCCTTCTTCTCTACAATTCGTGGCTTGGACTTGTCTGCCTTTGTTGATTGTATCTGCAATTTCAGTAAGGATATGTCACAATTAGCTCATTCTACTAACTGCAAAGGTGTCATAAACTTCCTACCACTTGAAGGAGCTCCTCCATTGCATCTTCTCTGCTTTTATTTCCTCGTCTCCCCTCGGGGTTGTAGTTCCTGTAAACGAGCATACCAACTCCAGATTTTCAATTGTTTCAGTGACCATTAACCTTCCGAACATCCAAAGTAAAATGTGCAAACATAGTAACAATATCATATGCCATATGGGCTAAAACCATAATGCTTTCCCCATGTGTGAGTAGTTCTACTACCACACTGAAATGGATTCCATGACCCCTCCATCGCTTTTGGTTCCCACTATTTTTTGCAGCACCCAAAATATAAAAGGGATACTTGGAGTTTATGCAATGATGGGGAAAATCCAGAAAAAGATGGCCTCATGTTGGGGTAAAAAGATGATAGAGTCGTGCAGAATTCGTAGAAGAAAAACTTCTCCGATGTATTAGCCAATTACTGTTTGGTATATACTTTTTGAATTATTGAATATACACAATATCAAACCTTGTGTCTCAATTAATCAGTCCGATAAAAACTGAAACCTTTAACTAAGCACATTGCGCAAAACTAGTAATCCATTACAAGCACAACATCCTAGCACATTATAATGTATCATTTCCAAAAAGAGGAAGGAATTCCAGGATTTTCGCTCTGAGGAGTTGTAATTGTGCCAGCATTGCAGCGAATGTTGTGCAGGATATCAGGGCTTGTCTTTACTGCAAGGAGGAATATAGAGCCTACTGACAAGAGTACGAGGATAAAGGAGTCTTGGGGCAGGGGGTTTTCCCAAGGCTTTTTCTTAGGAACTCAAATGAAAGTAGGAGAAGGATTACTTGAGGGTGTTCTTAAGCTCTGTTCTCTCTTTGTTTGTTTTCCTAGAACGTGGCAGTTTGAGTTTTATAGGTTGTTCTGGTTTCGATTTGCTGTTTTCCCTCAGGTAGTGTGGTAGGTTTGTGACTGCTCAGGAATTTTGAAGGCTTGATACCTTCTTTTTTGATGGTTTGTTAATGAAATTAACTTACCCAGAGAAAAGGTATCATTTAAAATATTCTGGACACCATACAACTCTTCACACCATCAATTCGACTAACTCACTCTAAATTCTCATTTTTCGTTCGTTATTCCTCTTTTCGGAAACATAGCAAATGACAGATACAATAACACCATTGTTCCCAGATTATGTACATTTTTGTAGGCAATACATTTTACATAATTTGTACAACAGTTTAATACATTTCTTCAAAATGATATGGGTAAAACCCCCTTAAAAAAACAGTTCATCAAAAATTGTTTTCCAGACGATTTGACATCTTTTTCCATGATAAAAAAGAGGATCCAAAAATAGCACCAAACTTTAAAGATTATCCTATTTCCCTCAACGAGTCGTTTCAAAACTTCTTATTTTTCTTTGATAAGGTTAAGAGAATAAGAACATAAATAGGAACATAAGAAATAAGCATGCCTCAGAAAATTCATGATTTTTGGCCGGCTACATGACAAAACAGATGGCTCGCTAAAATGTTTTGGCAAGTAGTTCTGTAGTTTGGCTTGAAGCCTACGTATACCAGTTAATATCGAAACATTTCCAGCTCTCACAAAAACCTTAAAGCCTCAAAATGACCCTTTATACATGAACACACTTCGTATAAACCGGGGAAAATTGTATGCTAATCGTAGTTGATGGGTTGGACCTATCGGCAGGGATACAATAGATCAGGTAATACAAAATTTTGACCAAAAGCTAAACAAAGTTCACTAAATTCAAAACTGGCAAGTATGAAAAACTTAGTCCAAAGATTCCAAAACTCAGTTAAGCAACCAATGAAGTAACTTGTGTTCAAGTATTTAATGAGACCAACACCAAAAGATTTATACCCTCTTATGGCGCTCTCGAGCCTATGAATTTGAGATAGGGCACAACGTGAACTTGCAAGTTAGCTCGTAAAACCCAATGTAGCTTAAATGTAGTTGTTTCCACTTATTGAACTGCCCAAATTGACTTTGATAACTATCAATTTAGAACAAATCCTATCACAATCAATAGATAAAGGAAATTCAGAGGTCTTACCAAGGTGGGGCATAATGGGTGAGATCATTTGCATCCTCAGCCGTTGATATACAGTTCTTAGTAGCTGGGCACAGTGCCAGGCTTGGATTGTTCTTCTGTACCCCTAGGTAATCAGGTTTTTTTCCGCTGCATTACATCACCACCAGAAAACCAAAACCCATAAAAAAAATTGCAACAACATAGCATGAGATCGATACAAATGAAGTCAGTCAAGGCTTCAGTCTGTTTGGACTTGGAGCTTGTGGAAAGGAAGAGAAGAAAAAATAATTAACAAGGAAAGTGTGAGCAAAATATAAGAATTGTTTTACTATGCAGCGATAAACGAACCAAGCTGCTCAAGTTTGAGCTCATGTTCGTTCGTTAAGAGCTTGTTCAATATCGGTTTGTTATGTAAACAAACAAAGCTTGAACATTTTTAAGCTCGGTGGGCTTTCAAACCAAGCTCAAATAAGTAACTACTCGCTTGTTGGGCCTATGATGTATAAAATTTTAGCTACTAGAGATTGGCTCGTGTTCGGCTTGATTTAAGCTCGTTCAAGATCGGCTCGTCTCATAAAGAAGCTAAACTTGAACATGTTTTGAAACTAGTTAATTTTTCAAACCAAGCTTGAACAACTAACTACTCGGCAGTCGGCTCATTCGTCTCGTTTATCACTCCCAACTTTGTGTTTAACTGCTTATACTTAATTTTGCTATTTTCTTCTCCCTTTATTTTAAAATCAATCAAAGGTAATTTTTAAAAAATTTCCTATCTTCTCTTCCTTCCCTCAATTTCCGAAACGAAAATAAATCCTTTTCAAGCATTGGATCTGACTACAGAAAACTAGGTTGAACCCAGAATCCAGAACTTGAAATCAGAATAGAAAGGGGAATGATAGATACCTGAAGTTGAAAATGGCCCCAATCAGTGCAACTCCGTTGCTCCGCAGTATTATTTCCCTGTAGAATCATTGTAATATATAGTTACAGCAACTCATACATACATACATACATACATATATATATGGGGAGAGAGAGAGAGAGAGCGACAGAGCGGAGGAGAACCTGCGCCCCATTTGGTCGTTAGGTTTGTTGAGGTTGTGATGCTGCTGGGAAACAACGGTGAGGGGGAGAGGAGAGACAATGGACCGCTGCTTGTGAGTTGTGTACAAGTATGAGCTACTTCGCAATGCCGCCATTGAAGCCATTGCGCGCTCTCTCTCTCTCTCTGACTCTCTCTGTGAATTAGTAAAGGGTAGCCGTTTTCTGGAATGCTGTTTTATTCAGCACACAAAAAGAAATGGTTAGTCCATTCACATATGAATAAGAGAAGCAAAGGCATAAGAAGGGATCAGAACAATGATATACTCTCTCCGTGAGGAACTCTCTGTGTCCCTGACTTTCAGTTCTAAATTTAGGGTTCTAGGACAAACGTGTCTCAGCAAACAAAAGAAATCGTTGACTGTCTCTAGCCCTCACCCTTTTTTTTTTTTTACCTAAATTTAAATCAAAATTTGTCTAAAATTCCAATTTGGGATCTTCAATGCAAAACCCATTTTTTCACCCCCAAATTTTTTTTTTTAAATTACCAGTGGCATGTATGTAAATAAGAGAGATGATAGAATCAACTCCAATGAAGGTCCAGCTAAGCTCAACAATTCCAGCGAAGGTCCGACAACTCTCCAATAGCTCCTGGCAACCCACTAGTAACTCCAACAAAGCTTTTGCCTCAAATCGGAAGGGCTAGCGAATCTCCGTCATCAAATTGAAAGATTCGACGAAGCTCCGGCATCATATGAGACGACCGGTGAAGCTCTGGCGGAGCAAGATAGATGTCGAAAAAATCGGTAAAGGTTGGGTCGTCCCCAAAATGGGAAATTAAATGGGTAAAACCCCCAAATGGGTAAGGATTTGGGTAAAAATTGAAGATGAGTTTTTGATGCTTTTATCCGCTCCGGATGAGTTTGATTTGAGGGAACATGGTGAAGTATGGGAGGTTCGGATCTTCCTCTATAGAGAATAAGTCTACCAGATCTCAGGAGGCTTTACAGGCGACATGTGTGGTGACCGGAGTTTTTGTTTTTCCAGTTGACTTCCGTTAGGTCATCGGAGTTTTCTGTGGGTTTTTTTTTCTTCTGTTTTTTTGGCTTAGTTCCCTACCCTTTTTAGGTGATTTTGATTAGTCCCTTTATGAGCGCTTACCTTACCTCCCTGCGTGGAGTGTTTTGTTCCAGATTTCATCCGTGTATTATGCTTAATGGCTTGAGCTAGTTGTCCCTTAGGGATTCTCTACTATTAAATCGAGGACGGATTATGCACCGACACCTAGTGCAGATCTGCTTTGGCAAGTGTGTCTGAACTTGGAAGCCTGTGTGCTTTTTTAGTAGCTCGGTCTTGGATTTTGGTAATTTTGGTTCGGATCGGGGGATCCTGTCATGCACTAGGTGCATGACACACCCATCCGGTTGGCCGTGGCAAAAATGTATGGCTTGGATCAAATCCAATCCCATGTGAGAGTCATTGTTTGGATTTGATCTGAGCCATGCATTTTCGCAACAGACGGCCAGATGAGATGCATGGCACGGTACCATGCACCTAGAGCATAGCAGGGACCCTTTGAAAGTCCCTTTGTCCGTTTTGGTTCATTCCAGTAAAGGATTGCATGTGTTGCTAATTTTTGTCAGACCTCATTTATGGACGTATCATTAAAGATGGATTGATCTAATAATTTCTGGTTCTTATATATCAATTGCTGCTTGAGATTTGAGAAAAAGGTTTGCTGGGATTGATATAAGTGCTTTCTTATTTGTTCTTGGGACACAAATATATCAGCATCAACACAACAAGCAGATGAGCTGCCCTGCAATGGCTCAACTGCTCTCAAACACCCTCTACTACAAACGCATGTTCTAGGTGGCCTTGATAATGAAGGTAAATGTTAACCATCTTTTGGTGCAATTTTTATTCTCTCTTTCATTTTAGCATCATGTATAAAAGGAAAGGGTTGCGTTTTCACGTATGACGCTGTTGGTTCCTACGAGAGGGTTGGATACAATGCTCAAGGTTCTTCTCATAATGCCTTTTTTGGACAACCAACTGAAGTCTCCAAGCCCTCTCTTAAATTACCTGCCAAGGTCTAGTTTTGGCTTTCCGTATTTATTATTCTCAAGTGTTCTTCCATGGTTTTATGTTACGTACATGCTAGTTGAACCAAATGATTATACAGGATGCTGTTACGCCACTTTCGAACTGGATGGTAATGCCATTAAGTCTGGAACGTAGAATCATTGCGCTCTTCTGTTAAGAATTTGCTTCAAAGGGATAGTTAATGTTTCGCTTGTGGTATGTCATCAGGCATTTCTTCAAGGAACAAATGTTGGAAAAAAGAAAGGCAAAATTAGTTCTTTCTTGTGTCTCATTGTAACTTATATGTGTCCATTTTACATCACTAGCTTTGGCTTCTTTCTTGTGGCAGCTGTTATTCAAGCAATTTTTACTCCAGCTTGTTTTTTTATTATTCTAGCCTGCTTTTAGATTCGTAGGGACGTGAGACTGTGAAAAGAACTTCAAAATTGCATAAGCCATATCTCAAACATTTTTGGTTGTGGTGCCCCTCTTTGGGTGTTACTTCTATCTCAGGATAGTTTGTCCTCCATTTTGGACATCGCCTATGGCCCTATGCTCACTAATGTGTCGACAATAACCACAGCTATTAGGGTGCTGTAGTAGGAAAACAGCTAAATTCACCTATGTTTTCGCTCTCAATTCCGCCCATCCCTGCCCATCTAGGAAGGAAAAGGGCAAGACTTTCAAACTTTGGCAAGGCTGGCTCTTTTTGTCGGACCAAGTCACCTTCATGTGGTTCTCTAAATTTTTTTGGCACTTGCACAATATACTGCTTCATTTGCCTTTTCCTCTCTTTTTCATCTGGAGATGGAATTAAATGGGCCATCAAATTGCAATAAATTGGTGCAAGGCCGATGAGCCAAATGAAAAAGCACCAAAATAGATTACACACTTTGAGTACAGTTTCTATTTCTTAGAAAACTTTCCTGAACTTCTTCGGCTGCCTAAAATTAAAGAAACCAAAGGGAAAATGTTGCCTTCCCAATTTGTTTGAAGCAATGTTAAGAATCTCCGATTGGACACGAATATTGTAGAGCGCTACCCTAAAGTGTAATAAGTTCGCTACCTTTGACTTTGGGCCTTTATATGTTATTAATCTAGAAACCAAACTAGAATCTCTCTTTCCATCATTGCTCATCCTTGACTAGAGGTGTCAAACATGCCAGGCTGCCACGAGCACAACACGTTTAAATGTGGCACGACACGGTTTTAGATGGGCACGGCACGGAACTAGGTCGGGCACGGCACGGTCTAGACGGGCACGACAAGGACATGGCAGGGAAGTGGGCTAGACGCGGCACGGTACAAAAGACGAATAAGAACATAATCCCCTTAGTAAGATAAGAGGAGTAGGACAGCTTTCATAAGAAGGAGTTCGGGCGGATTCAGCTGCGTATCCATCAAATGTAGTTCATATGTAGTAGATAAAGATCAAAGGGCTGCCCTTACCTCTGCTTTTGTTTATTTAATTGGTGCTTCAACAATCACTAATGCATTCCGGGAAATAGGGGTTTTTTCGAAGAATCGGTGTGGTGGTGGTGCTACGAGATGACGATTTATCTTATAGAAGAATAGATTCGCGGGCCTATTGATTGACCATAGATGTGAACCGATCGACCGCTATCTAAGAGAAGATAATGAGTTCTTCTATCGTTCAAGGGCAAGGGGAGAACATGTAGCGGCTTGCCGAAATCTCGTATTTCCCACGTAGTCCGTCGGTCAAACCAACGATTCTCTTCTCAGAGAAATAGAGAGATCCAGTATGTAGTTCCGCGGGCTAGGAGCGTATCATCGGGGCAGGGCAAAAACGAACATAGGATCATGGCCCTTTTCTTCTTTCTTTTGCTAATTCCTAGCCCTTTGCCATCTCCAGTGCCGTTGTGAATGAAGGATACTTTAGCTTGTAGGGATCTTCCATCATTATAAGCCACCTCATCTCCAAACCTTTTGTACAGAGGGCCAAGAGGATGCCAGTTATTGAATGTGCCCAACAAATACTAATTTTTAACGTAACAAAAAATAATAATTTTTAATGATGAATTTCCTAATTATATGTTATACGCTTTTTAATAAGTCAGTAGAAATATTTTGCAAATTTCAATACGCCAAAACTCAGCTAGATTATATAAAAAGTTGTGAATTATGTGTAATATACTTTTCAATAAATCAATATAGCTATAGTTATTACATATACAATTTTTTTTCCGACAAAAAATGGCTATATAATTAGAAAAAAATTCAATGGAACTCAGAGATGTGCTGGCACGGGCACAGCACAGCACAACATGATTACAAAATGGCACGCCATGACACGATTAAGTAAACAGGCCGGCACGGCACGATTAAGAAACGGCACGACACGGTTTAGTAAAAGGGTCAGCACGGCACGAAGCACGGTTAGCCAACGAGTAGCGCAGGTAAACGACACTAGTTGGAGAAAGGGATGTGACCAAGTCGACTGCTTTCCTTCTCCTGGCAAAGTCCTATTCGGGGTGTGAACGAAGGCTTTCCCCTCCTACTCAAGCTTTCCACCGAAGATGAGTAGACTGCGTTCAATTGGCAAAGCGTCAGTGATCTTTTATAAGCGTAGGAATAGCTACGCACAGTCTAGAGGAGGAGCTCCTAGGACTCGAGCAAGAGAAGATCAAGCAGAGGAATCTTTTGTTGCTCTTAATACATTAAAGTTGACGTGGAAATTTCGAGTGTTGGCTCGTTGGCACGGCACGGCCCGTTTGACACTTCTATCCTTGACCAATCTTTTGAGGCATATGTAGATACCGGTTATTTGGTTTGGCAATGATCTGGGAAACATGAATGGAGTTTATTTGAAGATGTCCTCTTTAGTTGACTTTCCCTAAGCATGTTCCTTGTGTTCTGCAGGGTGACAAGCTGGAAATAATGGTCCTAAATGTTGATGGTATTCGTTGCGAGAACATGGAACGCAGGAAAGATTGATCCTTCTCGTTCGTGGTGTCATTGCTGCCTAGCTAGTTGTCGCAGAATTGTTACAGAATGCTTCCTTGGGATGCACATTTATCGAGTAGTTGAGATTATTCGTCATGTCCTCACTGCTCATCAATCAGCACCTTTCGGTTTCCAGTGGATCAAGTTTGCTCATTTTCCTGCTTAATCAACGATTAATTCTCTACTGGACATAAATTTTCTGTATTCAGATCAGGTCTTCAGATATGTCATTGTCAGGTCGTTTCTCATTAAGTTAAAGCCGTGTTTGGTACTATAAAGAACACTGATTTGGGAAATGTTTGTGTGAAACCACTAGTACTAAAGAACATAAATAAGTTGTTGCAAAGGGAAGATGGGTTATGTACTTGATGTACTCTATCTCTTTTCATGCTTTCATGTCATTTTTCATTCATTACACCTTACTAATTTACTAGCAGCAAAGTCAGCATTGATAATTGAACGGTTTTTCATTAATCCTTCTGAGCTTTGTATGTTGTCGATACATAGTAAATCAAAACAGCGATCCTCTTGAAAAGAAGTGGGAAAAAGTGCAAAAAATGAATACTCCCATTGTAAGTAGCAACAATCGTCTTCCTGATTTATCCATATACCAATGGTAAGAAACATTCAGCAATCTGGGCCTTCTGTCAAAAGCTTTTTTCTGAATCCCAGCCCTTCTTCTCTAACTCTAGCCGCAATGCCTGTTGCACACGACGTCCAAAAGTGGTAACACAGTTATAAAATGCTATCAGAATGACAAAACGTCACTAGTCTAGTGCTCGGAGATTGATTGAATTTCACCTTGATCCTCTTCCTATTTGCATCAAAATCAAAGTTTCCTAACCGAGATGCAGATCGGTACTCAACGATCGGTTTCTTGCCAGGTGGAAACCAAAACTCAACATCATCGACAAGCTGATGGAACAGTGATAAAAATACGGCATCAAAATTGCGCTTGAAACAAATTTATTCTGTTCAAAGTTGGATGGGTTAGTAGGTTGACTACCTACCCCAAGTATAGGGCTTTCATATTCCACATGCACATAATCGTCTTTCTTCTCTACAACTCGTGGCTTGGACTTGTCTGCCTTTGTTGATTTTATCTGCAATTCCAGTAAGATATGTCACAATTTGAGCATTCTACTAACTGCAAATGTGTAATAGGGCCATTATACAAGTACACGACATCCATCTCCATTTATGTATATGTATATATGAGCAATATATTTCAAGTTGGTATGCATAAACTTCCTACCACTTGGAGAAGTTCCTCCATTGCGTTTTCTCTGCTTTTATTTCCTCGTCCCCCGTCGGGGTTGTAGTTCCTGTAAACAAGCGCAACCCCCATATTTTCAACTGTTTCAGTTTCCATTACCTTTCGGAACATCCAAAAATAAAAATATGCAGATGGTCTAACAAATACCATATGCATATCAGCTAAATACAAAATGCTTTCCCCATTTATTAAGGGGTTCTAGGACCCCACTGAAGCGGATTCCCCTAACCAGCACTGGTGGTTCCCACTCTTTTTTGCAGAACGCAAAAGTGAAATGGGAGACCTTGAATCTACACGGTGATGGGGAAAATTCAGAAAAAGATGGCCTCATTTTGGGGCAAAATATGATGAGAGTCATGCAGAATATAGAAAAGACAACTTCTCAAATAGTAGCCAATCACTATCTGGTACAAGTTGAATATATACAAATATCAAACTACCCTTCACAAAAAAAAAAACCAAACTTAACATTGCATCTCAATTAGTCCAGCCCACCTACGCTGAAAACTTTAACTGAGCACATCTTGTAAAACTAGTAATCCAATGCAAGCAAGTGACCACAACGTTCTGGCACATTGTCCTTCAAAATATATCATTTCACATTTTCAGGACGCCATACAACTCTCACACCATTAATTCATCTTTCTCTCTCTGAATTCTCGCCTTTAGATTTATTTTTCCTCTTTTGAGGTACAAAGCACCGTCATTCTCAGATTGTGTTCATGTTGATACCAAAAGAGTTTTAGTGTTTTACATAGTTCATAAAACGATTAAAAGCCATTCTTCAAAATGGAGTGATTTTGGGAGTAAAACCCCCCTTCAAAACCAGTTCTCAAACTTGTTTCTGTACGAGTTGACTTTTCCATTTCCGTGACCAAAAAAAGAGTATCCAAAAATGGCATGCCTGACTCTTTGTAGAAACCATTATATTTCCATCACTGGTTGTGTTGAACTTGTTCCCTCTTAAATACCTTTGATCCAAGTTTTTTTGATCGGCTAACTAACAAAATAGATAGCACCAGAAAGTTCACTTCCTCCTTGGCTTTTTCCCTAAAGAACCACAAATGTTATGAATAGTAGTGATGTGGCTCGGCTTAAAGACTACGTCTATGAGTGAATAGTCAATAATATTTTCAAGTCTCTCACACAAACCCTAGACTAGAGCCTCTGAATACCCCTTTTAGGGGGGGGTTGCAAAAATTACAAAAATAGTATGATGGGTTGGACATATCGCTAGGGACTACACTATGAATCAGATAAAGAAAAATATTCGCCTAAAAGCTACACAAAGTTCACTAAATCGATAATAAGCCATTACGAAAAAGTTAGTTCAAACTCAGCCAAGCAAGCAAAGAAGTAACTTGTTATCAAAATATTGAATGATACCAACATCAAAAGACATAAAATATACACTCTCTCGCACCACTCTCAAATCTATGAACTTGTAGTATAGGGCACAATCCAAACTTGTGACTTACCTTGTAACACCAAATGTATCTTAAATTAAGTTGTTTCAACTTACGAGACTGCGAAAAACGATTTTTATTAAAAACTCCCAATCACTACAAATCAGATAGTCATCAGATAAAACTTAAAAGGAAGTAGAAAGATCTTACCAAGGTGGGGCAAAGTGGGTGAGATCACTAGCATTCTCAGACGTTGATATACAGTTCTTAGTAGATGGGCACAACGCCAAGCTTGGATTGTTCTTCTGTATTCCTAGGTAATTGGGTTTTGTACCGCTGCATCACATCGCCGCCACAAAACCAAAAAATCATAATTTTTCAAGAAACAGGTTTCTCTGCAATCTGGATTTAGACAGGGAGCCGTTCATTTAATCTTAGTCGTCCAAAGTGTTCTTAACGGTTCAAATTTGGAAACTCTTCCCAGGAATTTTTTTTTAACAATAGGATCCCTTAACTGCCAAGATGAATAGCTGAGGCAGTCCACCGTAGTACCGGTTCCAATTTTCAACACCATGACATGAAATTGATACAAATGAACGGTTGTCAAGGCAAAAAGATAAATTATTTTCAACCGTTGGATCTGATTACAGCAAGCTAGGTTTGACCCACAACCCAGAAATTGATATCAGAATAGGAAGGGAAAGATTACCTCAAGTTCAAAATGGCCCCAATCAGCGCAGCTTCGCTGCTCCTCAGTATAATTTCCCTGTGAAATAGTTGTAGATAGAGTTTCAGCGATTCATAGATAGATACATATATAAAACCATGTAGGACAGGGCATATGAAAAGAAGAGAGCTGAACATAACCTGCGCCCCATTTGGTCGGTAGATTTATTGTTGTTGTTGTTTTGATGCTGTTGACAGATAACGATTAGGGGGGGAAGAGGAGAGACAATGGACCGCTGCTTGTGAGTTGTGTACAAGTATGAGCTACTTCGCAATGCCGCCATTGAAGCCATTGCTCTCTCTCTCTCTCTCTCTCTCTCTCTCTCTCTCTCTCTCTCCCCCACTCTGAACTAGTGAAGGGTAGCCGTTTTTCTGGACTGCTGTTTTATTCAGCACAATAGGGACGACCGAACGGTACGGGCCAAAACCGATTTTTTAATTGCGATTTTGGTTTTCAGATTTAGAAAAACCGACCGGTTCGATTCCAGTTCCGGTTTCATTCTACAGGAGGATAACGGCACCAAGTCACCAACGGAAACCGAACCACAAGATAATTACATAAATACCCTTATGTACATATACACGCCTCTTCCACTCTCACTCCCCCAAACTCCCCTCCCGACTCTCTCTCTGGATTTTTGTTGGCTTTTATGGATATTTTGTCATTGCATATTTAGTGTATTTAACTCAATTCATAATCCTGATAAAAAAAAAAAAAAACTCAATTCATAATGTCGATCACCAATTTTGGTGAAAAACGAACCAAACAGGTAACTAATGTTTTTGGTTTTGGTTCATATATAAGATGAAAAAACCGCCAATTATTGTTATGATTTTGGTTTTAAGTATATATTTCGATTTTAGTTTTGATTTTGGTTTTACCAATAATCGGAGCATTCGGAGCCCGTAAACCACTCCAAAGCACGCTTTCCAAGTCCTTGAGCATTCGGAGCCTATAACACACTAACACCAATAACCAACAATCACTAATTAAACAACAACCTAATTGGCCTAACAATGTGCAAATTAGAGAGGTTCAATGGGTGTTTTTCAGCACCTTTCAGAGATGCACTTGGCTATGTAAGAAATTAGCACATAGTTGTTCAGTCAAATCGAATCTCTAACACAGGGAGTCTATCTGCTCATCAAAATAGTACCCCCGAATCCGTCATTGAAACAATGCTTTGGTGATCACAATTTGAATACCAAGTGCCGCTAATGCATTTGTAAATGAATCTCACTTGCCATGTTATCCAATGAAATTAAGATTTGATAAAATCAACCCTTGATTTTATTACCCCCCTCATTTGATAAAATTAACCCCCTCATTTGATAAAATCAAGGGTTAATTTTATCAAATGATGCAAAAAAACTGAGATTTTATCAAACCTCCCCCTCATTTGATAAAATCAAGGGTTGATTTTATCAAATCTTCATAAAAAATTTTGGGAAACTAAGCATTCGTCAAAGCACCATTGTGTTACGTTTCCTCTTTCGTGATTTTTGGTCTATGCGGTATGTCTTTCTGATTCAATATTTTCATAAAAAATCATAAGCTCGAGAAATGTCCCGCTCCAATGATCCAAGGTGTTCCGGTTGTAGAATCTTCGAAAACGTCACACAAAAATTCATTCGTTACCCGTTTGTAGAAGGGCGGACCTGGCGCAACAGCAAAGCTGCCCCATTGTGGCCTGAAGGTCGCAGGTTCGAGTCTCGGAAACAACCTCTCTGCTTGCAGGGGTAAGGCTGCCTATATCAACCCTTCCCCAGACCCCGCATTTGCGGAAACTTCGTGCACTGGGTACGCCCTTTTACCTGCTCGATCAAAATCACTTGTGTTGGAGAAACATATTAGAGCATCTCCAATGCATTGTTTTTCCTTCAAAATGAATAACCGAAGTGACATATCAATGAGAGATTTTGTAATTTATACCCTATTTTCTTCAAAAAATTGTACCTTTTAGATCCATTCTTCAAATCTACTTTTGGTTTTAAAGAATCAAAAGTAGATTTGAAGAACCAATTCTCCAAAAAGGAGAATGGATCCCTCCAAAAAGTACAACTTTTTGAGCAAAAGAGGACATAAATTATAAAATCTCCCCTTGATATGTCACTTCGGTTCTTCATTTTGAAAGAAAAACAATGCATTGGAGATGCTCTTATTGCATTTTTTATCTTGAAAAACACAGATAGGTGAGACCGTGAGACTGCGAATGCCCGATCAACGTAGCTTTTTTATTTTCCTGCTCAAATAATATACTCAACCATCTTTACAAGAGAGAAATGCCAACAGTTATAAGGATGAAATATTTTAAGACGTGATAACCGCTGGATTTACTTGGGGCAAGGCTAAGCGATGATCATGTGGAACAAGAGATTGCATGTATTCAGAGACTAGTCGGGGCAAAAACCTCAAATGATGGGGGGGAAATGTGTTTATTCTGAAAAGCACTAAAAAAAACTCGTCGGCAGTACACAATATAAACGATTGATTCGAAAGGGGCAAAAAAACATATCAGATCAGTAATAATAAATTCAGAACTAGATTAGCATAAGTTAAATTTGGGTGAACTCGAGTACCAAAACCACCCATATTGTTTGCTTCTATAAAAGCTCGAAAGCTTACCCAGGCTTCCGAGACGAGCAAGATCAGGCCATACAAATAAAGAAACCAAAAAACTGTTCATTTTCTATGGTTGCCGCAATCTACCTTCTTTTTACTAGAGCGTATGAATCTCATCTGCTGTGATAGTTTTAAGGATTGATCTTTTGAGAGGAGGCTGAGAAGCCGAAATGATATCAGGACACAGGCTTCCTGCCTATGGTTCATGGCGATGAACTTCATGATGGATGAAGTGGTGGAGCTGCCCACAACTTCACTTTCTTGTCGAGACTGGCGGTGGCCAAAACAAATGCCTGCTTATCTCCTGATGAGAAATCAAATGAAATAACAGAATGAGATTCTGTGAAAGATTGAGGAAAATGGAAAAATATGATATAATTGGATGAGACATCACATAGAACAGTAAAAGTATTCATGAAGCAAGTGAATATAGATACGCGTTAAATTCTGACACTTGTCAGACACACGGGTTGGACACCCTGCTAAACACATCTTTTATTCTTAACACCAAACAGCCTTCGAATATTTTTGGGACTTGTATCCAGCTTATACAAATGAAACAGAGTTTCAGTTGGAATAACAGAATATGGGATATAACTGCAGACAAAGAACAGTGTAGAACCAGTAATCGCTCATTCTTTACCCTTCTATATTTCAGGAATATTGTCTTAGACAATGGAACAATAATTTGTTAAATCACTGAATGTTGTTTCTACATCAACGATAAGTGATGCTTATGTTGCGGACTGCAGGGGTTTTCAATCGTAAGTAGTACTATTATTTGCAATTTTGCATGACTTTTGAATAAACTATATGCGTAAGATATTACATGAATAAAACAGCCTATGTTACATCAATCCTAAAGTACTCGTGTCGGACACTCGACACCCGATAAGGGTATGGGATCCATGTCCAACAAATGTAGTTGAACATTAACCTAGCAAGCCTATTTCGTAGTTCGAATTTACCAAGAACTATTTGTGGGACAAATATGCATGAAATGTCCCTAAGGTCTTTAGCATACACTATCGAAGAAAAGAAAAGATAGAGACTAAACAATTTGATTTCCCGACACTCATACCCGAGTCCATATAACATAGAAAACAACAATAATCAGAATGTTCCCTTATCTTGAATATTCTTTATAATCTAATTTCCGTGATCAAAAAGTGAGCAAGCCATTATTCCGAAGTACCAAAAAACAAAAACAAAAACAAAAAGTGAGCAAGCCATAACGAAGGGATGAGGTTGGAAACATAAAGCAAAAAGCTACCACTGACTTACCAGTGAACCAACTATTGACTTTCTCTTCGTCAATTCATATTTTTCAAACATCAAGAATTTAAACAAAGGACATGCTTGAATGCAATGTAGATGAAGCAAATCCTCCAAAATGATATTCAATGATACAACCACCACCAAACACTTGCGCGTCCATCCCTACTTTCAGAAAAGGAAAATCGAATTGCTAGCAGATTAGGTCGTTCATTGAGGAACTCCCCGACTGCAGACACTTAAAGTGGGCCACATTGTTATTTTTTATACTCTTCTTTCTTAACCAACTGCAGAACTGTCCAAGGCCCATCAGGTGAAAAGATAAGCAGACCCAAAAGAAATTGATATCAACTTTCAGACATATAGGCTCAAACAGATTTCCAAGCACACAGCTGCCGTGCTGGTTAGTTAGAAGGGGATTTAGAGTCTAGGGAAGAGGAAGAAGTATGCTTTAATCAGGGTACATACATGAACACCCCACTATCTTTGTCTCTCGAACTCCTTGACCACAGAAAGAAAAAAACCAAGTCTTCACAACAGCATAAAGGATTAAAAAAAAACCCAATTCCTTCAGATTCCCCCACTAAAAAGAGCCTTAAGCAATTAAGTTTTAAGAAAGGTAAGCAACGTAAATACCAAGTATGACCATTGATATAAATCATAATCACATAATCTCACTGGTATCAGACAATAAAATTTGAGTCAAACCAATATGCTGGGTCAGTACATGTGATCAACCAAAACCTTGGATCAATTATAAGTTGGTATCCTTGCTCTCATTGATCCATTTGGTGAATCTTTAGAATTCAATTACCATGATGCCAATGTTTTTTTTTTTTTTTAATTTTGGGAAAGAAAATAAGTACAATGTCTCATGGGAGTGGATAAAAACCTATTTTACGGATATATAGTCTGAAAGAGGAAAATAATTTGACCAGGATACAACTTTGACATGTTCATTGCATTGCAGATAGAAGAATGGTGGTTAAAAACTCCCCTGGAAAACAAGTGAAAGACAATCCAAAAAAGAGGCACTCAGCTGGAGGATTTGACCTGGCCCATGATAGGAGCTTCAATGTGAATGTTTAAGCTCTGCAATTTACATTTGTAAGGTCCATAATAATACTATTTGGATTTTGATACACTTCCTATTGCCTTTCAGGTATCGGAATCCGGTTGTGATGATTTTTAAGCTAAATGGAAGAAGTTGGAAGTGACGGACATGAGCCAAAGGCAAAACGGGAGGAAAATGGCCACAAAGGACTCAAATCCGTCTGGTCGCACCTCAAATCCAACCAGACAAGCCAAGGTTCAAGCCTCAAATTTCCAATTCAAGCCATGAGTCTAATCCATCCAAGGGGACAAGATCTACCATCTAACCGGATGAGCCTACTTTTGAACTGGATGAGATTAGCCGACTGCAGCCTTTTTCTTTGACTTTTTGATATCTTGAAAGGCCAACTTCGGACTTGGAGCATATATAAGCCTGTTTGGGGTCATTCTATGGGACACTTATTGCCTAGGAACTAGTTTTAGACTTGCTTCAAGCAAAAGGAGAATGCTAGGAAACAAGAGAAGAACAAGGAGAATCAAAAGAAGAATGCTTTCAATCTCAAGGAACTTGAAGTTCTCCTTCCGAATGGCTGGCTAAACTCCTAATCTAGGGCTAGATGAAGGTTTCTTTCCAAGTATTTTGAATGGTGCTCGTGTTCAAAGACTTATTTATTTGAATCTTGGCTTTAATGTTTCCTATCAATCTCGTGTTCGAATTCTAGACTTCAAACACTTCCATAAATGGTTTGTCTTAGGTTATACATTATAAGAGAAGGCGTGCTATATACGAACCATAATGTGGCCGGTGCTAGTAAGACGACCTGTACTGTATGAAGATGGTCTATGCCAACCGGTTATCCGTGAACATCTTGTATTGATTTGATTGGATAGTCTTTGACCAAACAAGATCAAGGAAAAGCTGGATTCAAAATCACAACTTTCCTTCGTCTTCTTAATTTAGGATTCAGCACACAAAACTCAAAACTTGCTATTGAATTGGAATAAAAATTGGTTGAAACCAATTCAATAATGTGCTCTTGTTCCTGTGGAAAGATACTCGGACTTTCACCATGGTTCTACGGAGTAATTGTAATTGTTCTATTTTAATAAGTAATTTTGGTACGGCAACGACACGGTCAGCACATTTCAAGGAATTCCACATCAGCTGCTTAGACTTAAGAGAGACCTAAAAATTAAGTGCTTAAGCAGTAAAAATCAATAAGAGGAGAGGAGCTTACCATTTGGTATTGTCCTTGGGGCCCACGCAATGTCTGTGATGTCACCTGCATGACAGAGAGAAATTCAAATAACATTCAATGACACTGGAAGGGATCTGGTGCATAGCATTTACACATCAAGCAACAGAAAAAAACATCAATGGAGCAAGGACCATCAGCAGAAGTCAAAGGAAAAATATGAGGTTGCAGGGCCCTAAAGCAGATCAATGATCATTCTGCGTGTTGGGAATAGAAGGATCCATCACTCTAATTGGAAGTCCAGGTACTGGTCTGGTCGACATGTAAACCAATATACTCAAGATGCCTCCATAACAGCGGCAACATTCAGAGCCTATAACAAGCTCATACTTCTAGAAGAGAACGACAGTAACAGTAAGTCACCCAAACATGCAAATAAGATGCAAAATTTGGCTATTTTAACCTCATGCAACACTATAACAACACCATGACAGACTCAAGATTCACAAACATACTGGGATGTAGGCCATGTATGAAATCAGACAGCATTATTTACTCATCAATAGTGCGCTTAATAATGTTCAGTAATTAGAATGCATTTACTTACAGACACTAATGATTGGAGGGATTTGTCAAATGTTGCCCAGATGCACAATTGTTACCAGCAAAAAAGTACAATTTGCTTTATATACATTAGATTGCCAGCTACAACATTTAAATCCGCACAACATAGACATGGAAATATTGCCTAAACCACAGTAAAATGAATGAGAGATTCATATTATGTAAACTCATGAAGGGTAAAATGATGGATAAATATTATGCTAGTTTTAAGCATAGTTCAAAATATGATGTCAATAATCAGAGCTCAATATTATGCTAGACTTGTCCATAATGGAAAACCTAAATGAAGAGGGAGATAAAGAGTGAAAGCCCACTTATGATGGAGATCATGCCAATCATTAGAGCTCACTAGACTTGTCTGTTATGAAAAGCCTAAATGAAGAAGGCCACAGGCTACTTCAGGATGAAAGGATTTACAAGCAAAATAGTGTGCAAATCAGGCATACCATCATGAGCTCTGTCAGCTGCGTCCAACACCTGACCCGTTTCAGCACTTAACCACTGCAATGTTGAACCATTTGTGACTGCCAATATCCTTCCATCGGGGGAAATACTGAGACGATCATACTGCAAGGTAGTTCCATTTGAATCATGAAGGGGAATAGGAAACACCTTCAAAGTCTTTGGGTCCTCATCTTGGTGATATCGAACTACAAATGAAGTTATTATAAGAACAGATGAAAAGGATCAGCAAACGTCAGAAGGCAATAGTTATTATAAGAAACTATAGACAAGTAATCCGTCAGGATCATAACGGTATGGACTGCAGAGTCCAACAACTTTAACCAACTAAAGAGATCTTTGTAAACCAAAATTATCAATGCTACTAAACTCTTTGTTAGTGCTGATCCTTATGAAATCAATTTCCACTGGATAGCATCGGTGACCCACGTATACATATTCAAGATATAAGCATATCATGCGATAAGGCCTTGTGTGAGTCGTTCATGTTCACAGCCAAGTGGATACTTTTACTGACCATTAACATATTTATGTCCCCAATCTTTATGCTGCTAACCAAACATAATGTCACGTCACGCTAATAATCGACTACAAACAGACTGATATTCAATTGATTATTCCAAACCGTTTCAATGACATAAGCATGCACCAAAGATGATCACACAGTCCCAACTTAAAATTTTCACTATCTGCAGGTCAAATGCACAAAAATAGGGCAGGAGCCAGGAAAGGAAATAGAAATTTGCAGTCTCAAAGGAGTACAATTCTTTTAGATCCTCTTTTGACAAGTAAATTGGACTTGAATACATTGAAATTGAGTACCTCACTAATACTAAGGAAATAGAGTCACAACTCTCTCACAGAAAATCATGGAAATTTGCTTTTCAAGATCAAGCCAAGTGATATAGTAGTCTCTCTAATGATAAAGCAGTTGATGTTCCTAGCATGCGACCCTTACAAGAAAGGATTCGCCATATGTAGAATTATGCAAACAGGAAAGATCCATCACACGGCAAGTATCCTTCACAAGGAAGATGATAAGTACTCAGACAAGACAACAGGTTGGAGGCACTGGAAACAAAAAAGAAGAAACAAAGATGATAGATTTAACAACCTCAACCGAAGTCGAAGACTTTCCCTGCGAGCAAGCGAGTCTAAAAGAGTAAATATGATCAATCCCATTTGATACCAACTACAATAGACACCCAATAATTCAAATGCTAAACATTACTTAAGAATGCTAGAATCACAATCTACATTATAATTTCCCTAAATTTAAAAGAGAGATCCAAATCCCTTTACGACCTTTCACAAGTAATTCAAGCTGTTCCATCACAGGCAATGATTATGTCAGTCAATAAAATGGTACCGAGCCACGGGGGTAGATGGTGTGGGAGAGAGGTTGTCCACCGTATGAAAAAGAACAATGGAGATCTGGAGTGGCTGAACCAGAGGTTAAACATAAAGGCCATTGCATGTACACGTCGATGGAAGCGGTTGAAGAGCCCAAATAAAAAGCAGTGAAGCCACAGAGGCCAGCTCAGCCAGGCGTGTGGACAGCATCTGCCAAGAGGGTAAAAAGGTCAGACTGCCACCTCTGATTGGTCTTGACACGCTGTTTTGTAGTCACAATGGGTTAGTGGGGTTGATACATATGGGCACATGGAAATGCAGGAGTAGCGAAGATCTGATCCTCAAGTACGAGGAAGTAGGCTACATGCCCTAATCTTAACCCGAAAAGCAGCCTAGGATGCTGACACATGAAACCATAGTTAGTGAAGGAGATGATATGGAGGTGATGTTGTCAACATGGCTTGCCACAAGGGCATGGCATGAGGCTCATGTACCAAGTTGGCAGTTGCCAAAATACATGGGGTCTCCCTGTTAGATAGCTTGATATACATTGTTGAGCCCATTTCCTAACAACTTAAGCTTTTGGGACTACTAGTAAACCAACATGGTATCAGAGCTCTGGTTGGGAGAGCTCTTGAGTTCAAGTCTCTTTGATTGCATTTATTCCCCGTTTACATTTTGCTTCATTTCGCTTTATCTCTGAAAATTTGCATCTCCATGTATAAGACGGGGCTGCACATGAGGGAGGGTGTTGGATAGCTTGATATACATTGTTGGGTCCATTTCCTAACAGCTTAAGCTTTTAGGACTACTGGTAACTTAACACTCCCACTGTTTACTTCTTGAACTGATGGATTAAGATGACAACTTTTCGCGCTCACCGGAGTTTAAGTAAGGAAGTTTCTTAAAACAAATAATAGTAAACCAAATAAAAGTTATCTGACTTATCCGGTATGGGGGGCATTATACAGACTGAGATAACCTTACACTTGGCACCAGGAAGTCAAATGCAACATGACTTTCTAAACATGGGAATGATCACTGATGAAGATGAAAAATGCATCCTTTTACCTTATCGTGCCTCGCCCAAGGGTTGACTACTTCTTTTTTCCAAATTTTACCTTGATATATTATACTACGCCGGAGATCCTGTCAAGGATCCCGGAAGTCCCGGACCGAAGCGTTTTGAAGCCCTTCCCGGTATTTTTTGCATGATCCGAGCCGTCCAATGTGTTCAAAAGGTGTTTTCCAAGGTCCACGCGGGAAATCTTCAAAAAAAAATACCGGGAAGGGCTTGATCCACGCAATTTTTCACAAAAACTGCATATTTACAAAATTGCGTGGATCAAGCCCTTCCCGGTATTTTTTTTTGAAGATTTCTCGCGTTGGCCTTGGAAAACACCTTTTGAACACATTGGACGGCTCGGATCGTCAAAATTTGATCCGGAACTATGAGATCCGGACCCAAGGGTCCCGGACTAGAGAGTTCCTCTATTATACTATGCCAAATTTTAGCTAAACATGACACAGCAAAGTTAGCAATAGGCGACAGCGAAAAAATCATGGAATTGTGCATACCATTGGTATGCCAATTAGATGACACAAAAGCATTAGATATAAAAATTGCAAAATATCATGGAATCGTACATACCATTGATATTCCATATTCTAACGGAACCGTCCTTAGATGCTGTTATAATTTGTTCTGAATTTGGAGAAAAGCACAACCAAGTCACCGCACTCTGAAGATCACCAAACAAATAAATAAGAAGAATATTACATAAAATGTCATTGTTGTGTAACAAAGAGAACAACTAATGGAGGGCACATTCTTCAACTTATAGCAAAGTTTCTCATTTGTTACCAGAAGCCATCTTTAAGCAGGAATACATAAAAACTTCACCTTTAATAGGATTGAAACACTAGATCTTCGGAAATGTTTGCATCTAATAAGTTCCTTCTAATTTTTTTCAAAGGAAGACTTAACTTACAAAAGCCTTATCCTAACAATTTGGGTAATCTACATCAACCCTACTGCTCAAACAGAAGACCTTTAAAAGTATGGTACATTTTGGCCACAGAAATTTCTGAAATGGATCGACTTTCTCGGTCTGAACAAAGTATCTGCATTCTTGACGTTTCAAACTTTATGTGCACACTGAAGTAAATACAATAAGTAATCACAAAATAAGCTTCATAGGGAAATGGACATTATGAGATATGCGATTACAAGGAAAATAAGACCCAAGAATAATAAGTAAATAACCTTATGCCCCTTAAGCTGCATAACTCTAGAAACCTCCTTAACTGCACCGTCTTTTGAGTATACAATCTCCCAAACCTGTTGAAGAAACAAACTGGCAATCCGTCAATTGAAAATTGACAAACTAAACTATCTATCCACACATACACACACATTCATAGGAGAGGGTTTCATTGGCACAACATGTGGACCAAGTCATTGTGAGTAAGGAGCAACCACAATATGTGTACGGGCCAAGTCATTCCAGAGACCAAGTCGCTCCACAGAAAACAAGGACCAAGTCAACTATGGATACATAGCAACTACAACATGCTACTGCCTACGGGACCGCGTAGTGTGTCAAATGTTGTGTCAGCGGAACCAGATACATATGTATATGTATGTAGGTACGTATACCTATGTAAGTATATGTACGTATATACAGAAGCCGGATCTAATCCGGGATCCCGGATGGGGTTTCCATCCGGGACTCCTCCAAGTCTCCTATTTCCCGATCAAATATTTTTTATCAGGACCGTCCAATGTGTTTAAATCATCAAAAAAAAAATCTCGGGATAGGGCTTGATCGAATCAGTTTTTGGTAAAACTATACATATACAGTTTTTATCGAAAATTGATCGGATGAAGCCCTTCCCGATAATTTTTTTTTTTTTTTGATGATGTCTAGCGGTGACCCTTAAAAACACATTTCAATCACATTGGACGGTTCGGATCATGAAAATTTGATCGGGAAATAGGAGGTGTGGAAACTCCATCAGGGATCCCTTATTGGATCCATTTCGCGTATATACATACGTATATGTATGTATGTAAGTATGTTTATATTTTTGTGCGTGTGAGAGAGAGAGAGAGAGTCAGGCTCCTTCATCGCCCCAGTCATCTCAAGCATGTGGTGATGTACAATATTTTCCATTCCTTAGCAACCCCACCTTGATTCCAGTCATGAGACCCTCTACCATAACCTATAATAGTTTTGAGATAAAAACATATGATTACTTTATGTATCCACAGTCAAGCCTCATGTATATACCTGCATGTGTGTGTACTTACTACTTATTGATAGGCCAATAAAATGTACAAATGGGATGGACAAGCAAAAGGATATATATCTAAAAGCAAGGGCCATGTGAATATCCCTACAATTGTGTTATCTAACCTTGCTGAACCATATGTAATGCGTAACATTGACCACCCATAACATGGAAGCATGCGACAAAAATAAGTACCATAAAAATCCTGTAGGAATTGGACCAATAATTACCTTTACATCGGCAGTAAAAGCTGCAGCAGCAACAAAACGCCCGTTAGGAGATATTGTTGCCATGTTGTTTTTGAGCTGATTTGTATCCACGTTGCCCAAGGTCTTCCCAGTTTTCCCATGCCAAATCTTGATATCAGTCCCTGAAAAGAGCCAACATGCAGACTAAGTTTTTGTACAAAAGCCTATAAAAAAGGGGATAAGAAAGGCATTCATAAGGAATAAAAAAGTGCACTATTACAGCAAAACATTTATAATCTTTGTACAAAGGAAAGGCTACAGTTATTACACACTATATAGTGTCATTCAACTTTTCGAGGTAAAATCCTTCACTAAAACCAGCTTAGTTACACATAAAGGTCGTTCCATATAGTTCCACTAATTTGTTAGGCCATCACCATATCTTCCTATTTTTGCATATCGGTGGTTCAAAATGCACACCATTTCAGTCTTAGTACACCCACACAGTACACCCACCTCTGTGAGATAAGCACTGGAACTCTGCTCTCATTGTGTGGGTGTACTGAGACCAAATTGGTGAGCATTTAGAAGCTGCCATGTTGAGGCATCCATTAACTTGATGAAGATGAGATGTAGTAAAGTGCCAAATTAAAAAATCACAAGTTAACAACATGTATTGCATTAGATTTGGAATCAGCAAGTACCGTCTGAACTTGATGCGAGAATTGTACTCCCATCAGCAGTGCCATACATTGCCCTAGTTCCAGCAAGTGTGAGGATAGCTTTTTTATCATGCACTTTATGCTGTACCCATTTAATTTCTGGAAGAGGGAGCTTGGTTTGCTGCCTGCTGTCGCCAGTAGCTTGGGGCTTTTCTTCTCCGTACATGTATAAAGAAGAACCTGAGAAAGCTTGGGAAGCCACCACCAAAGAAGATGCATCGTCGCAAAATGCAACTGCCGTAGGATGGCATCCAGCAGGCAAGTTAATTCTCAGAAACCTGCATAGAAGAAGAAAATTTCAGGACGGAAAAGAATTAGCGTGGAAACTGCACCCTAATACGAGCGACAAACTGTAAAATTGAGAGAGTCAAGAATCATACTTAAAGCTTTTACTTGAAGCATCATCCAACTTAAATACCCTGACCACTCCATCAGCACAGGCTGCATGCATAAGCAACAAAAGATAGTTAAGAACAAGAACACGTCGTCCAATCGATCTTGAGTGGTAGAAGCAATAAGATACCAATTAAGCCAAACAAAACTCTGCCATGCCAAGTGAATATTGTACATAGGGCATAGAGGAATAAAGAAAACATCTTGTGCAAAAAGTACAATTCCTGTTCCTAGGTTAATCTCCAGCTAATCAAGATAGTAGATAGCTAACAGACATGAATGGATATTGTACATGAGTCATACTTTTTCCGCCGATGTACTTTCGTTAAGGTCAAATTGAAGATATACAGGCTACCTGCGTTGGGTTTGTATAGTGTGAAAACAAAAATCACAAGAAAAAATAGACATCAATGATGTTCATGAAGATATTTGAAGTGTGGCATGACTAAACAAGAAAAAAACCTCTTAAGTTCCAGATTAGAAGTTAGTCAAGTAATAATATCAAAAAGAGGATATCGATCCCAAAAAAAAAAAAACTCCTAATCTACTCTATCATGTCTACGCACACAGATATACCTCAGTCAGATGCTGTGAGTGATCTGACTTAATGATAAAATCTCCGCTATCAGCAAGTTCCAACATATTGGTTTGCTATTGAAGGCTGAACTTTCAAGTGGTTACACTACAATAGAATGTCTCCTTAACGGTAGTTTTCCACTTGCATTCTACTCTTCTGCATCAATTCTAAATGTCAACTTTTGACAAAACAACTTAGTACACGAGCTGACTTTTTCTCGTGTATGTCGTGGGTTCATGGTCCTCATGTGTATGGATGGACAACAAAAAGAATAAAATACCGAAACCTACTCCCCGACACCCCCACACCAATAAAGATGTCATACTGACGCATTTTAACATTGGGGTAATACAACTTTGAAGCCAGTGGTAGAAGCTAGTCCATCAACATGCAAAAGAATGTCTATAACAGTTTCCAACCAACAAGGCCTTGACATACAGTCAGGCACTTTACTTTCAGGTGAATAAAATGTACAAATCAGCATACTAAGAACTCAACATAAAGAAATGCAAATGTGCGTGCTTAATGTAAACTTATCATGGTAACGATTGTTTTTATAGAAGACATACTCTTCCTACTGACAAATTCAATACTGAACTTCAAAACATACACATAAAATAATCCAAATGTCTTCTTGAACTCAATTATAGCTGCAAATGCTTAAACTCAAACCCAAGAATTGAATGGAAGACAATATTCTAAAGACAATAATACTTGTACATTACCTGTTGCCAAACTACATCCATCAAAGGAGAAAGATAGCCCCGTAACAGAATCACCATGACCTTTCAATGTATTCAAGTCCAGCCGATGATGTCGCTTGTTTGCTTCCTACATTTCACAACCACTATATCATATAGGGAACAACAATGAAAGTAAGAGATAAAATTTGTTCCAATTACCACTTCACGAGTAGCAGAGTCGTTAATTAGTTTTAAAATGTCTCCTAGTATTTTCCACTAGTAAAAAGCTACTCTTCCAGGTTTCTTACACAATCTCTCATCAGAATGACTTGGCAGTGTCAGTGGCATTTTGGTAATCAGAAGTGTAACATAAGATATGGCCACAGCCCAACCACATTCTGTGTAGGTTTTCTGCAAGCCATCATTTTCTTTTTGCCAACTCAAAATTTCAGAATTAACCCAACCAAGCAGTATGGCATGTGGTAATCAATAATCATCCAATCCCGTCTTTTAATCAAACATTTCTTTTTCAAAGATAAAACAGGTTTCTCTAGTCACACTTTACTGAGAGCATCGGCTGAATCAATTTACACCCTAGCGATGCATTTCACAGGATCTATACGTGCATATGTAAAACTACACATATGTGCTGTAACCTGTAATCAGGGCCGGAGGCAATTGGTGGGGGGTCCACATGCCACACCCTGGTTAACAAAAAAAGTCTGCATGGAAACACTCTCTCGGTCCAAATAGAGAAAAATCATTCCCCCTCTCCGTCCGGTTACGCAACAAAAATTGTTCTACATAAACTTCTTCGAATTTGGTTCAGAATCAACCTTGATGATTTTCGGGATTTGAAATAATTTCGCGTTCTATATAGATTGTAACTATTTCCATTAGTCCGTTCCACGTATATGGATGATTAACTATGAAAATGAGTATTTTTTTGGTAGTACGAAGGTTAACACAACAAAAATTTACTTTTTTTTAGTACAACCTCCGCCCCAAAGATTGTGCAAAATGAAACCTCTAAATAATGCAAATTTGTCGAAAAAATTCGAACTTTCTGCCGCTAGATACTAAATATCAAAAAAATCTTGTAATTAATTTAAAAAGTTCGAATTTTTCTAGATAAAAGTGCATTTTTCAGCTCTATTTTGGCGGACCAGACAATCTTCTTGAGACGGAGGTAGCTCCGCCACTTTTAAGCCCTAAAAATGGAAATGGGGATACCTTATCGGCGGCGTGGGAGTGAGGCTTCGAATGAGATTTCTTGGAGGTTGACTGCGGAGGCTTTGAAACGGGCTTCTGAAGGGCCTCCGGTGGCGCGATCGATTGGACTTGGGACTTCCTCTTGAGAAAATAGTTACCGAAGAATGCTAGAGCGATCAGAGCTCCAATAACCACTGAAACCAAACCGATCGGAATTGAGGCTTCCATTTTCGAATCGTTACTGTAATATATCTGGAAGAACAAAGAGTGGCCTGATCTTCGAGCTTTTTTTGTTACAGTGAATGTTTAGGTATTTGATGAAGAAAAGGGTGATCAGATAAAGATCGCAAGCTATTTAATGATGATCTCTTCTTTTTTCTTTTTTTTACATTTTTAAAAAAATTCCTTTTTTCCGTACGAAAACGAATAATATCCAAATCAGCTTTCGCGCCTCTCGAGTATTTCCCGTCTCGGTTCAGTCAAGGCAGGCCATGCCGCCATGCTACCAAGTTTCAAACCCATAATGTGTATGTTGACGAATCCAGTTGCCACTTTAGCTACTCTCGGGTTACTCCCTCGTCTTAATAATTTTGGTCCCCCTTTGGAAATCCACTTTTAATGAGACAAAATGATTGCTCTTCAAAATATATAAGAGAATCTTCTTTACGAATCTGTTTGCGCGGGCGAGATCCGGGTCATACGTTTATAACTTTTAATGGCTCGGATTGATTCTCTCTTTCTCCTCGTAAAAAGCATCCTGAAGGATGATGCTTTTGATGATCTCAATGCGAAGGCCATGAGTTCTATTCATTTAAGTCTAGACGATGATGTGCTTCGCAAGGTTGGAGAGGAGACTACAGCAGCCGCTATTTGGTTGATGTTGGAAAGCATCTACATGACGAAATCGCTTACCAACTAGTTGTATTTGAAGTAGCGCCTTTATACCTTTTCGTATGAGGGAATGTATACCCATTAAAGACCATATAGATGAGTTAAATCGAACTATTATGGATCTTAAAAATATTTTAATGTTTCAATTGATGATGAAGATAAAGCCCTCATTGTTTTTGTGTTTTTGTCTGCATCATATCAGCACTTTTTCACTACCCTTCTTTAGGGAGGATACGATTTTCATGGAGGATAGTGAAATACAATTTATATTCGAAAGAATTGAAGAAAACGGTATCCGGCGAAAATGATGTTTATGCTGATGGGTTAGTTGTGCAAAAAAGAACTGTTAGAGGGATAAAGGTAGTAGAGGGGTTTCTGGCTCGCAGTCCACATATCAGGATGAATTATTGTGTTTTTATTGTAAGAAACACGAGCACACGAAGAAAATTTGTCCTAGATTGAAGAGAAGGTTATTGATGGTGTTGCGGAAGGTGAGTTTGATGGGTCTGAGACGGTCCTTTCTGTGACAGTTGGGGATGTCTATTCTAGTACTGAGTGGATTCTAGACTCCAAATATTTTACCACATTTGTCCAAAAAAAAGAAATGCCATGTAGAATTATTGGGATCGAAACAATTAAAGTCAGAACGCGTAATGGTGTTGTGAGTACATTGTTTGTGTTGAAGAGAACCTTGTCTCTTGGTTTTCTTGACTCCGATGGTTGGAAGTATGCCGCTGAAGTTGGAGTTTTGAGGATTTCTAAGGGTAGTAGTGTTTTTGATGGGGAGTTGAAAATTGGGTAACCTCTATGTGTTTGATGGGAGTACGATTGTGGGTGCTACATCGTTGGGGTCTTCATTAGTTCGTGTGAACTCGGTATCAACTTAGTTTTGGTGCATGCGGATTTCGCATATTAACTCTGTGGGGAGTTTGAGCAACTCTTTTGTTGCATCAATGATGAGCCTAGATTGTTCGGGTGCTAATGGGGTGTTTGCTCCCCCTCCGTAAATAAGTTTCTCTCAATATATAAACTCTCAAGAATGTCTTATTTTTAGAAATGCAATGATTACTTTTTACATTCCAATTATTTTTCCCTCCACTTTTGAGTTTGAATATGAATATATGGATGAAGGGCAAGAAAGGCAATGGAATAATTTTCCCTCATGACTAGTAAAATTGAATAATGATTTTGGGACATTCAAAAAGAGAAAAATAGACCAAAATTATGGGCCGAATGGAGTATTTTTTATCAGAACATTTGCTCACTTTTGGTGTGAAGTGGATGACTTCACGAGTTAAAGAAACACTACTATATCTGTTGGACACGTCCAACCATGACAATATAAGTGAAACCATGGATTTTTCATATTCAGTTAGAGCAGGCTCCTTACTCAAATTTTGATTCAAATTTGAGTAAAAGCTCCATTTGAAATAGTTCATTCCAGTGGTAAACACATCTTTTACCCAAATTGTGTTTTAAAAAAGATCAAAAACATTTTCACTTCTTCAATCTTCCCCAGATTACCCTCGCCTCCACACTGCCATTCGTTCCGCTGTCGTTGCCAATGATAGCACTCTGTGATAGCTGCACAAATTGCAGTGGAGGCCCACATACATACGGAGTTTGGTGGAGGGCTTGAACTAATGAACCACCACTGCCTAGCACTAAATCACCAAAAAGTAACCGTTTGAAATTTGGTTCTAGATTTGATTCTTCGTAGATATGGTGAAAGAAATGGGTAAAACTCAATTTGATTTTTGATTTGTTGAAGGGAGTGGAGTAGTGTTTCGGGTGATTTTTACTCAAATTTGAATTTGAGTTTAAAATTGAGGTCTTGTGTTATTTTAGAAAATAGCTATATGACTATTTTTTGTTTCACCTTTCTTTGAGATTTATTTACCTCTACAAAGCCAGACTAGAAACAGGTTCGGACATGGTGCATGTGACCTTCCAATACGAGGAAAGAACAAAGCAAGGCCTCTTCCAACTTGAAAACCATTTACTGAATTAGACATCACAACAACAATTTAGAAATGTATGAAAGAACAACTAGATCAGATAATTAATCCAATTGAAATTACTATAGGAGTCGACGAGTCGTGAGATTTTTCTCGGACAACCATACATTTATATCCTGTAGTGTTATAATAGTACTTCAAAATGTTCATATTCTTGTTGCTACAAAAGAAAGGATGGGCAAATTTGCTACAATGTAAAAAACTACAACAACAAATTCAATTCATCCTCCCCGGGGGACATCGTCCCTTGATACATCGAAGGAACAAACAGTTATCAAGCATTTTCGCGTTAAGAAATGTGAAGTCCAAGCCGAACAGTACTTGTTTCCTATTTTCCTACAATGCCAAGAATGACGGTTATGGAGCACATTCTACCAATGCGCGTGGTTACCGTCACCCATAGCACTGCTCATTAACACTGACGATTGCTCTCCCGAGAAGCCAAGCTAATTTGTTCTGTTCAGACGTGGAACAGCCGTAAATAAACGCATAAACATCCTTCCAATCTGCTTCCTGTACCGCCAAAGACAGCTCCATTATGTACTTTCGGGTCCATCTGCAGCTTGGTTTAGAATACAAATATTAGCAAATCAAGAATTGAAACTGCAGCATAAGCAATATCGGTAGATGACAAATACCAACGAATCCAAACGCTCATATGAGAGAGAAAGGGAGAGCTACATACGCTTAACCAAAGATAATAAGGCTAACCTGTTAATGTTCAAGAAAAAAGCATATACAAATCCACAATAACTACCATCTAAATTCTAAAGCCATCGACGGAGAGTTCCTTTTCTGACAGCAACTTCAGTTTCTGCGGAGTAAAGAAACCCAAATAATTAAGTCCAAGTTATACTGGATTTTATGCATGTTACTGCAGTGTATAACTCACTCTTATATCTCTCTCATGTTTTAAACTAGAAACAAGGGAGGGAAAAAAGACCCTGAAGTTCAGTGCCACTTAGGAAAGCAAAATTCTGGTTAACTGAGCTTGGTACATTCCTAAAACTGAGGTGCAAGTTTCATGTTTTTTGGGTGCAATAGCAAGAAAGTTTTTTTTTTTTTGGATTATTTTGAGTTGAAATCTTTAACAAAAAAGAAGCTTTGAAAGCCTTTTCCCTGAACCAAACTGAAGTAATTGTCGAAGTGTGAACAGATGCACAAAGGGTTTTAAGCTTTGGACTTCTGCACCAGTAAGATTCAGTAAATAGGGACTGACACAGAAGGCTTTTTGTTGATTAAAGAGAAGTTACCGTTATGAGAAAAAAACACCAGGGAGCTGCCACTGTACACAAAATGCATAAATGGAAATGCCCAGTGAAATATATCTTACCACATGATGATTTCTCACTAATTTTCCTTGGGCATTTGTAATAAGATAATTTGCCCACAAAAACTACAAGAAAGGTGGGAAATAATAAGAGATGGGTATGTACCGTTATATACTGAGGTGGATCATCCATACTAGATGAACCTAAGACGACTTCCCTCCTCAACTTTGTCGTAAGCTTGTGACAAACCCGTAGCTGGGCACGACAACAAAGAACAAAATCTGCTAAGTTCCATGGACCACAAAACCTGAACCTAAAAGAGGGATACCTACGGGGATTACCTCAGATCGAGTAGCCCCACCGATAATGAATATAAAAATGCGCTGCCCCATCTTCTTGAAATCATTAGCTGCATTCTTCAAAACCGAATCACTGCAAAACATTGCAAGTATTTGTAAGGACTTGAAAGTTGAGCATTTGTGGACTCTTAGGCACCATTTGGTTTTCAACAATTTGGTGAAGTAATATATTCCTGAGAAAAAGTTTAGCGAGGTAACCTAAAGGACAAGGAAACATTTTCTCCTGCTTGTTCATTTGATAAGAGAATTTCACCGGAAGATTAGGATAAAGTAGTTTTTGCAGGTCAATTTTTTACTAAAAGTTCGCTGATGGTAAAACTCATTGTACTTTAATCTTCACCAGGTGGAGCAGCATTCAATGTGGGCTGAAAGATATGGTTACCCGGTGTGTTAAAATGGTTACCACTATTCTTAACAATAGGTCCGGGAGACTTTTTAGCCCATCATGCTATTGCTCTAGGTTTACATACAACTATATTGATAATAGTAATTCAACCTAGAGGGAGTCTGACAAATATTCTGCTAACCAAACAAGTAAAATTCATGAAACCAAACCCGAGGATAATATCTAAGTAGCTATAACAGTGTGATTGACATAGCCTCATAACGAACCACAAGATGCACTACGGCATGAGGGAAAAGGGTCTTAGAACAATATCACGTGAAACAGAAGTGCTAGCCTAGGTCGATTCTATGAGGTTCTGCTAGCAAATGCAAGCCACACAGAGAGCAAATTTATGGTAAATGAGAAAAGACGCCATTGAAGCACCTTGAATATCCATCATCGGAATGGCTAGGCTTTGCCCAAGTTGCGGTCCTTCTTGATCTCATGGAATGTGGATGGGACGAAGGTTGATTTGTCCTTGCTGATACACTCTGGGAACCCCTTTTGCTCTCATTCGCCATTTGACTTGGCTCATTCATACATTGATACTCATCCTTTGGTAGTTCATCTTTGCTAAGCTTTTCAATCAACTCCTGAGAGATACCATAGACAATAGTAAGCACCCATTCCAAGAATTAAGCTTGTAGTGGAACAGTTTTTTGCATTTAGTAGAACAACTAAACTGTAATTTGTTCAGCCAAGACAGTCTATCTTCTGTTAATTTGTTTTGTGATTTTTCTGTAACGAAGTTATCTCACTAATCACAACTTCTTCTTTTTTTTCCCCAGAAATTCCGATTACAGTAGTAATCTCATCTCTAGATTGAAAGACCAGGATAATGATGAAGAGACAAATGTCCCGAAAAAGTATTGATTGAACTGGTCTAAATGGCAAACAGGCAAAGGGTGGAAGACTGTAGGTTATACCTCTAGCATGGGATAAAATCGAAAAAGCTGCCATGTTTCCTCTTCTCCTGTCCGGTCTTTTCTTGCTGCATTCTTCCTCTGAGAGTCAAAAAATAAAAATTTAGCCAAGGCGGCCATATGTGTTCTTAAACAATCACCTTATTTGTGTGATGTTTACCATATGAGCGTCAAATTTGAGAGAGAAACTTCCACTAGACGTCTTTCTGGCATTTTCTCCCTCAAGCATCCTCATATTTTTGACGGCCTTCATATCCTCACGTGATAATTTTGCCAACTGTAAGGGAAGAAGCAGAAGGATAAACTATCTACCTAATGAAAATTTTGCCACCAATAGAAACTCAATATAAGTTCACGTGCGCATCTAACAAATCATAGAGCTTTATATATTGTTTCAAACGTTACGATTGGTGAGCCTAAATCGGATCTAAATTTCTAATCATAGCTTCTTAAATTTACAAACTGTAGTCCTGCACTATCTCTATACGTTCAAGTTTCACTTATGCTTGTTCTTCAGGTAGACAAAGTAGTTCTAGTTGGCCCAATCATTCAAGCCCCCACTTGGATGGATCGCATGAATGGAAGACATCGAATTTCAATGCAGATATCAGAGATCACCTTATTAGTAATCAACTACATCAATGATCCATGCTATTCAAGATATTCAAATATTCGTTAAGCGAGGGGATTTCAAATTTTTGAGGCCCGCATTTCTTTTTGTCCACAACTAGTTCAGGAATGTCAGATTCCAACTTGGACTGGTCATCTCATTTGAATTTGCACGCCTAACCTATAACAACTTAATGTCTACATTCACCAGAAACCCGAAATGATTACATATAACAAAATATTTCTACTCCTGCTCTTCAATCCCGCCATATAGACTCATGGAAAAGGACTGTGGGAGACAGTTCCATCATTGAAAAAAATAACATAAAAAGAGGACCCAGCAGTCACCTGCATAAGCTTTAAAGCTTTGTCACCCTCAAACTTCTCAGGATAGACAGATGAATAAATCATCAGCAACCGCAACTTATTTTCAACACTTGCATCCTGTATGATTGATAAGAAATGTTTTCAGCACTTATTAGTTCATTAGCAGAACAAGGACATATGATCCATTGATTGATAAGAAATGTTTTTCCAAACACCACCTGCTTTGTCCTTAAAAAATTGATGATTTCTTTTGTTCCTGCATCACCAAAGACAATATCCTGCTCAAGTTTCCCAAGCTCCCGAAGTCCTATTTCTCTGATGACTTTGTTAATTTTCCCAGCTATCTGTAATGAATAAACAGGTTAAGACCATCGTGGTAAGCATTCTTCCCACCACTCATGTTTCCTTTCTTTAGAATCATAGACATTGATTAATCCACCCAAACTTGGATGTATAGAACTGATGAAGATAAAAGCCCACCTCCACATGAAGAGAAAGCTTTTCCATTTGTTCATTGTATTGAGGCAAAGCCTGGACCATCTTTTGCAAGTCTCTTGTGGATAATTCACTACCATCTCTGCAAAAGGACAGAGTTCAGTAGGAAAAGTATGTAATCAGCAAGGAAAATTAACAGATAAGAACTTAAAACTTATTGAGGTATAACTAGTCAACCAAATGATTGAAGTTGAACTAAAGCGAAATGTGGTGATAGATCTTATGTAATGAGATAGACCTTGAATCTTCTTATGGAAACTTTCTTTCTGTAAAACTAATGCTGATTCCAAGATAAATATTATCTCAGTGTTACTGATCTGAATCACTTTTGCATGCCCAAAAATTGAAACTGGGAAAACTAAGTCCCGACAAACTACTTTCGTTCAACTGCAAAATTCAAGCATGTTCACAAAAATTAACAGTAAGACAAAAATCTTCACAGGCAGGCGATATGATGGTGTTTACAACACTCATTGGGAGCAAAATATAGCATGACAACATGCACACCCAAGGTAATTTGGTTACACAAAGGGAAGCCAATCTATTTTAGGCATCTCCAAGTCATAGCTCTAATTGACACTTTGTCTCAAATAAGTCTTGGACTCTTAGTTAAGTTGCATACCCTAATTCCTACACTTGTGAGGACATAATTAACCATTCAGTACTTAAAAGTCGCTGTGTCTATTTCAATTATCACCAACTAAGATAAACATTAGCAAACAATATGCACAATGCATCTCCTCAAGCATGTAATTCAATTCAATACTTACTCCATCCTGTATATCTTACTAGATGATCACTGGCTAGAAACGCAGAATTTTCCTATCCAGCAACAAAAAATATTTTCCATGATTCTTTCTCAAAAATCTGATTCAGATTCTTGTGGAGCTTCAGATCCTAAAATGAGTAACATTAAAATTCTCGCAAGATAATGGTGACAACTGAAAATACCCAATTTGGTAACTAAAACTTACAAACATTTTGTATCATTATGATTTAAGGGGGAATAGATAGAGCAATCTAGCACCGACACGGACATGTGACACGACACGACGCTGACACTCCGACATGCAAATTCAAAAAAATGGAGGATACAACACGTTGGGGATATGTTCTGTAAAATATTTATTTATACAGTGGTATGAATAAAAATGGCTCTTATTATAAGTATGTAACAACATGTATGACATATACCTTCAATCTTATGTATCATTATATCATTTACGGAAGTATTCCCCCCCCAAAAAAAATAAAAATAAATATTTCACCATCTCTTTGACCCTGTAGTTAATAAACCATCACGTCATAGAAAAAAGAAAGATTTTTCCAAGTTTAAACAAGTAAGTGTCTACTATATTGTTTAACACCCCTAACATGCATTGCGAGTGTCCCGAGAGTGTCCAAAGCGTTTTTTAGAGTATCTCCAGAGTGTCCGAACCAATAATGTTGGGAAAAAAATAGGACACTTGGATTTGAGTGTCGGACACTTGTCTAGAGAGTGTTGGTGTCCAACACCGATACGTGGTCTGCGACGAAGTGTCCATGCCACATAGAGATAAAGCATAAGGATCAGATGTACTGTGTTCACCCACCTCTGTTGAAGTTGCGCAGCTTTATTCTTGGATACAAAACTTGTCATCTTCTCATGCAACCGCTCGCTAGCCTATATGCCAGTTAGTGATAAAGAATATTCACCAATCACATGTTAAGGAAGAAAAAAAAAAAACTAGATTCATGACGTTTACATCTGCTATATGTGCATGGCGGAGCTCCAGCCACACAGGATCATGATCTTCCAAGAGGACCTCCTTTTTCTCCGGTTGACCACCTGTTTTGCTAGGAATCTGACAAAGCGAATGTTAACTTCCATAATAACAATCTTAGCAAAAGCATAAGAACACAAAACCAACAAGATATACCTCGTGCACATATTTATTTCCATCCATGTCCAGTAGGTCGTGGCACATGGCATCATAAGTCCATTCATGAATGACGGGAGCAATCTAAATATGCAAGTTTGTCATATTCAGAGAGATTCAACTAATAAAGGAAGTAACAAGCAAGTCCATAAGAAAACCACCGTAACCTGGTCAACTGATCTGTCGAGGATAAGCAACTCGCATGTTTCAGTCTGGGGAAAGTTAGGAATGGTAGATTTATATGTTGAAATAAAGTTCCAAACAGCAGCTGCGAGCTTTGTAGGAACTAAGTCACGGAATGTTGTCATTGCAGATGAATCAAGAGACTTTGCAGCACGATACCTCACAGTGGGGAACTCCTGATCAGATGCAAAGATGGATAGAGTTAAATACTTAAAACGACGGAACCAACTTTGGAACCCAATATGACATATCTCAAGACTCACGTGATGCTAATGTACTCCAAGTCTCCAACTATCGGGAAAAAACCTTCCACTGATAGAAGCTACCATTCTTCCTGAACCAGCATGGATATTTTTTTCCTTTCTTCTATGTTGAGTTATTTTATACATGTTCTGCCTTGCTACTTTATTTACTCAAGCTTTCGACGTACAATGACAAAAGACCACTTTATAGCTTAATTAAGGGACAACTTCATGTAAAAAATAAACTGCAGAATCCTTAAGCCCATTTGACACAGTACTTTTAGTATAAAGTGGTCTTTTGTCACCACAATAGTATCGATAACCAATGAAAGAAGTTATTAAGGCACAAAATAATCATCTAAAAGAGAAATAAAACCTAAGGATACACTCATCAAAATCCCAATTGAATTGGTACCTAATCCAGGTTTTTTAATGGATTGACAGTTGAATTTCTCAGTTGGAATGCAAGGGATAAGTCAATTTCTTTCGAAACATTAATCTAGATTTAAACAAGTTAGATTTAATAAGCAGAATTGCAACTCAAACGTTAGTAATACATAAAAATGAAACATTTAATAGGATAACACAAGTGGGAGTTTAAGGGTAAGCATATGTCTTAAAATTCCTTCCCATGCAATATGTCTTAAATTTCCTTCCCATGCAAGAGGACATCCCGGAAGTAGTTCGCTTACTTACAATGAGAAATTGATATGTACATGCTGATAAATCAGGACTGCGACCAAAAAAAAAAAAAGAGAGATAGAGAAAAGAATGCAGCAACCATCAAGCATCATAGAGCTTAAGGTTCCCTTTGAAACAAAAGAAAATCGAACCAAGATGTCAAGATACCATGAGGCAGCACTACCCAACACTATATGGATCAAGTTTTGATAACTAAAAAAAACACCAATATAGCAGCTTCTAATAAATAATCTCAAAATAAACGTATTCATCGATTCACTCATCTAGAAGGGCTAGGAGTACAATTCTTGCTTAGAGGCTAAAAATTCTACGCCCAAAAATTACAGAATAGATCTGAATAAAGCTATGTTACTTAGAAAGACAGAAGTTTTGATCCATTTTTACTAAGCTTCGTCAACTGGAGTTCTAAGTAGCTGAGATCAATATTGTGAGATGCATAAGTGCACACCTTCAATGAAGCAAATACAGTAGCTATTCGAGCTGCCATTACATTTAAGCAACCATCAAATTTGCGAGAATTCTCAACATCTTCACCAAAGAGGTCCTCTAAAGCTCTTTCCTGGTCAGTGATATATCCCTGTGGAAAACATTCCCAGTGGACATGCACGTGTTATAGATGAAAATAATGGGAAACAAGCAGAACAAGATACTGAATAAAAACCAGCATGGTTAGAGATACAACTTTAATGAATAATTCAAGTTTCTCCCAGTTTGAACCACCAAAAGGATAGAAAACTGTTTAGGTATGGATATTGTGGGAAACGCATAGCGGAAATAGGCAAAAGTAGGTTTGTCAATGTCAAACATGTAACCTCCATTTTTATTGGTTAGATTAAGGAGATTATAAACTTCAGTCTGTTGAATGTCGGAATGTGACATAGGCTGCTTTTCTTCTCCTAGTACGACCTGAAGATTAAAAATCCTCTATACATCATTTCGAACTCCATCAAGCGGTGCACTGTAATGGCATAGAGCTTCTCAAGGGTCATTAGAACTACAGGAAAACAAATTATGTACGTAGTTCTTTAGTTAAAACAAATGCCCTGGGTCTAAACTAACAAGAAAAGAATAAAAATAAAACAACACCTATCAATCAGTACTTCAACAACAATATACTCACCACAGACTTCTAAAGGTTTATTGTCTAGTGTTTTATCATTCCTTGCACCCACAAATTTGGGACTGGTGCCATTAGATTTCTTTCTCACAGTTTTTTCCCCTTTCTTTGCATCCAGGGATTTTGAAGCATTAGAGGAAAAAAATTAGGGAATTATGTTGTTAGGGGGCCCGGGGAGTACAATTCATGCAGAAGCCAAGAGCGTTAATTCCCGTCCATGTAGTTGTACAGAAATACATTTTTAGTTCAAAAAATAAATAACCAGAACTTACATGCAAAATTCACACATAAGATAAATATGTCATTGTTTCTCTCAGACATTTTGTTAGTAGCACAGTAATGAATTAACAAGGAAACAGAAAGAACAGAAAAGGTGATGGAATCAACTATTAATTACCTGACTGTCTATAGAGAAGTATTCCAAATTCATCTGCATATTATCAAGCAAAAGAAGAATGTCATATGCAGAACAATAGTTCAAAAAAAATCCATTGGTGAGATTTTATTTAAGGAAATTGAAAAGGCAGAGCAAATTTTACCTCTCTCAATGCACCTATACGGGGAAGCACACTTGTGTCATTCTTGATACGACTAACCAATTCCTTAGGGATAGGAGAACTGAAATATACAAATGCTCTGCAGAGACGGAAGGCCAAAAAGATCAAAGGCTTTCTATTACCTGATAAAGGTTTGAGATCACAAGAAAGTAGAATAACACAAACTAGATTTTGTGAAGTTTGGAATCTAATGCATACTTCTTGTATAAAGGTTCTCTTCCCGACATGTCAGACAAAAACATGACAATACTGCAACACAGCAAAAGACAAAGAATCAAAATAGTTCCCGACTTCCTATGCTGCATGGAATTGAGAACGTTATGAAAGGAAATCAGATAAGAAGAGCCCGTAAACATTTCTAAAAAGGTAAGAACAATTAAAGAAAATGAAGTCAAACATGAAAATAAGGTACACAAAATCAACTTCTGAAAATACCTGAAAATGAAATGTGCCTAAAAATACTTGAACTTCCAGCATACTCAGAGAGATATTCAAATAAAAAGCAAGCAACTAGCCAGCTTCTTATGCGCATGTCAATTGTATTCTCCAAAGTCCATACTCAATAATTTAAACTACAAATATATTGGCAATCTGGTGTCTGCGGTGACAAACTGACAATCTTCTCCACAACGAAGAAAACATGATGCATAGTCATAGATCTTACAGCTAAATATGATTAATGTGAGAAAACAATAAATTAATTGGTTTAAAATTTTGAAATGTTCAAATCCATGAGGGGAACATCTAGAGAAAAGGAATGGTCATTCACACCGTGCAGGTGAAATACTAACGCCAAATATCAAATCGATGTCTATATACAGTCTAAAACCTCGATATCAGCTGTTCACTTGAAAATACCACCTGTAAGAAGATCCCAATGATCATAAATCTGTAAAAAATTATTGCGAAAACTAAGCACAAAGAGATTGAGTTTTGGGGGTTCAACAACTAATATTTGCAAACTTGAAATTTCCATGATAAATCATTTTCCGAGGAAAACTAGTAGCTCCGGATATCCTGAATACGCACGCGCGAGCACACACACACACAAAAAGACAAAGGGGTCACAAATAATAGAAGTTGACCACGCAGATAGAAAATTATGGACAGCTAATCACTACTCAATGTTACCACCGCTGGAACTTTTATCCCGGTACCAGCAGTTCCCTTCTTTAAGAGTAGGTTGCACTTAAAACTCAAAGGTGTGCACTACCTTGACTCCCCTCTCTAATGTCACAAAGTAAGACATAGCCATGTTTGTATTACATCATCCAAATCCGGCTTCCATTACAGCTTCACTTAAAACATGTCCATGACATGGAAAAGGGACTAATAAAGGAAAATGTCAAAATCTTCTCACAAAAATAAAAAAAAAAAAGAAAAAGGAAGGGAAAACATCAACCATTTCAAGTTATGAATTTGTAGATTATAGCATCCGCAGTGGAAATGGTTGTATTGAGAAACAACCAGCCAAATGGGAAAGCTAAAACTCTTCCTCCTAAAGGTTGTTTATCATTTTTCTACTTATTACACAGTCGGTAAGAGACATTTTTAAAAACGAAACAATAAAAAAAACTACTATTTGTCTGGTCCATATTCTCATACATATTGAATCTAGTGTAATATCAAACAAATCGTATTGTGTCACCTAGATAACATTACTAGAATTAAAGCCAACCCATTTATTTAAGAAAAAACCGAGCGAAAAATTAACAAGTTCAAAAGAATCATAGAGTACAATAGGCGCAGAGTGCTAAACTTACATAATGAACTTCCTCAGGAAGATGATGAGAAGGACAAAAGTAACAGCACTAAGAAAGGCCATTATACTCCAGTCAATGAACCACATTCTGGTCACATTAATGGAGCACTTCTTCTTTTTTTCTTTACATTTCTGAGTGCAAATTGAAATTTTATCTTTCTTTTTGGCCTAGAGAAATTCCATGTTACAAATAAAGTACGATAAAGAGACACTCAATTTTTACACTAATAATCTTTAATATCATAGACAAAGACAACAAATGTAGAGAAACCCAAAAGCATCAAGAGTTGCCCAGGTCAAGGAATCTTTATTTTGTGCACACTGTCTCCAAAATCCAAACTATTGATAAAAAAAATGCAGTAGGTACATATGGAAGTTAGTTATACTTCTCTTTCGAAGGTTGAATGAAATATATAGCATCCATAGAAGGCAAAGGTTGCCTTCTCCTGAAAAGGTCTTCCACCACTGCAGGAAATGTGAAATTTCATAAGTTGCAATTTTTCAAACCGGGATAAGAAAATGAATTAACTTATTCTGCACAATTATTGGCATCACAACTAAAATGAGATTCCAGCATATCACTGGATAGGGAGAAAGAGAATAAGTTATTAACGGATGACCGTTTCCGGCACCGCCATTTGTGGGCCCCACTGTGCGATCATTGTAGTAATCTGAACTGTTCATCTTGTAGGGCTCGTAGAGTAGTGTATTCATGCAAAAATTCAGCTTAATCGGACATCAATATGTATATGAAAAATTTGAATTTTGGTTTATAAAACGGACGGCATGGATTCTTTCAATAGTTATTTTAAAACATCCATGACTCTCCGTTTATAAACCAAAATTCACTTCGATGTCCGACCAAGCAGATTTTTTTTTTGCGTGAATACACCTCTTTGCGAGTCCTACAAGATGAATGGTTCAAATTACTGCAATGAACGCATGGTGGGGCTCACAATGGGAGGCGAAAACCTGGTTTCCGCCTCATCTGTTTGTAACTTAATAATCTCTAGGGAGAAATGGCATTATAACGATCAAAACTAGGACTACCAAATGGAAGAAGCAGGGTAATTCCATGATCCCCGACAAAGAAGGAACTGAAAAAAGTTGTGGAACAAATGAATGATTGAGCATTCGTGTGAGATGCATGCATACACGGAAACACATGCAAACACTTAACACTAACATTCAATTCAAAATTAACGTCTTTAGATACGAACATGAAACTCCTTCATCTGTAATATCTGCCATCTTGCACGAGCAAGACATTACTTTCGTGGTAACTTTATCCATGATGAGTACCTGTAGATAATATGTAATGTTGGTCAGAAGTTTGACAAAATGATCCTACATTTTCTACAACTAAAAAGCTAAAGTAGAAGACAACCTATCTAGCAAGAAGTATGTCATTGTCCATCTCAGGGAAGTTTGCTTCTAGTTGTCGAATCACAAGTTTTTTGAATTTTAAAACAATAAAGCTATCGATGTAAAAAGAAACTTACCTTCCAAGATGATTTTGAATCTCCTGTCTTGGATGATCTAACCATTTCATACAATAACCCTGAAAATAGCCAACCCACGAGTATGAGGTGAAAGAGAGCATATGAAATTAGAAACAAATAAAGACACGCATAAGGTACATATTTCGTGAATACAATATAATCACTGTTTTAACTACGGACTCATTATTCCACTTTTATGGTCACCCATGTTAAATGTATATTGCCATTTCCGAGATTTCGATTGAACAAGGTTCATTCTTCTCTTTTCAGTTGCTAATTATAAGCATTATTTAATTTCTCAAAAGTGTAATTGCAACGTTGTGGTACATGGAACACCAAAGTCGCTAATCTCCATCAATCAATTGTCAACCTATTACCAAGATCTTGTGAGTGCAGAACAATGTCGGGCAATGTATCAAGATGATATCAAAACCAATTTTCATCGAAGAATAATCATTATCTGTCGGGACAACATGCTTAGGTGGCACTATAACATTGAGCAATTTAAAATGTCATCCCATCCACAGCAGCCCAATGAGAAAAACTATTTGCTCTTTGTTATTCTACTTTAGATATAGATTCATACATGGCTGGTATTGAATGCTCTTGGAGTTTTCCTCTATTTCTTCCCTATAAATCTATGTAACCAACGTGTGTGCACACACACGCACACACACAGAGAGAGAGAGAGATCAAAGAAATAGAGCAAGAGCCGTGAGGCTCCACCTCTAGCGGGGAATTGAGTGAGCTGGGGAACTCCTCCTCCAGAGAGGCCGTGAGTTGAGTTGGCAAGAGAGAGTGAGAGAGATACCTGAACGGTTGGGTAATCGGTAATCCCATGTAAACCTTTCTATTTCTCATATAGAGAAAACTCTCCCATCCTCCCGTGGATGTACCCAATTTTAGGGAACAACGTAAATTCCTTGTGTTCTGTGTGTGACTGTGTGTGTGTTCGTAAGTTTCAGGGCATACCTAGGCACAACACTCTATAGGGGTAGGAGGTGGCAAATGGTTGGAAGCCTAAGAATGATCCCAAATTAACTATATGTTGCTCTACACATCCATATAGGGCCCCAAGAACATTTTGAATGGAGACTTTTCTACGGTCGGGACTAAAAAGGGCTTTTAGAGAAAACTGAGAGTATTTAAGGTACCCAGCTAACCTCTAGATTAAACCTAAGAAGTCTAGCCTAAATACTTCAAACATTGGAAAGTGGTATGTACTAGATTCCATCTTATCAGGTTTGTTTCCTTTGTTCTATTGGCCTAGCCTCTCAGACTTTGTGAGGGTTTTCTCTTTCTTTTAAGCTAGGCTTTTTAAGGTGATTGTTTGTTTTGGACGGGTTGCTCTACCATCATTTGTGTCGCCCCTTGGAGAGCATATAGAGCCTCATTGACTCATTGTATGGTTTGGTAAGGTTTATTTCTAGCAAATATGCCTACATCCAAGGCAGTTGCATTAGTTATTTTTTACCAACTAATTATTCACACATCCACTAACGTCAAGAAGATCACAGTACAATATTATCCAAAATGGATTCACATAACATGAAAATGTGGCGTGAAAATATTGGTTTCTTTAAGGAGATCAAGCCATTGAAAACCGATGCAGCAAAACTTCCCATCAGGCTTGTCCCTCCAAGATACTACAACATGAGCATAAGTCAAGTTGGCTCAGACTACCCTGCATAAGTAATTTGAACCCAAATCTCCTCTACAAAAATGCCCATAAAATTTGCATGGTAATTTCTTTATATCAATACACTAAATAGTAAATACTATACAGAAAAAGCCAAGAATACAGAAAGAGAGACTAGCTATATTGGTTGCCATGCTTTTGGTTTTAGAACATCTACTCTGTGCAATATCTATAAAGCAGCATGAGTGACCTGAATGATTTAAGAGCAATAATTGAATACGTTGATCACCATTCTTTTACTTTTTCTTTTTGCCAACATGCTATATCTCACCATGTCCTACATAATCTGGAAATACAGTTAGCGGCATTTGGGTTTATCTCCTTTTCTACCCATCCACACTTGATTGATATGGTTAACACTACGCCCATCCAAGTTCACATACAGCTATAACTCCATGCAATGTATGCACGATGAATGCTACAAGATGAGCCTTCCTCCTCCATTTGCGTGTAAATTCATATAACATGAATTGCATCTTACATAATAATATCCAAAAGGACAACATATAAATACTGTACTTATTGTTAATAGGCAGCTTCTTAATTCCCAAATCCTGAGAGTGGACAAAAATTTCTATCGCACCGAGTATTTTTTCCTCTCACGCTGGATAATTTCTGCAAATTCCTGAACCTATTTTTCTATGTATGCAAAATATATACATGCATCCTTACATTTATGTAGTTATTTCTGTTTCAACCTATGATTCGGAGACAGAGAGATCAAATCCCCTAAAACAGGACAGAGCCATGAATTTCACTACATAGGGGTGAACATGTATTTGAGACAGGGGCAGACCTATATAATTCATAGAAAATTTTGTTTTTTTCTATGTAATACTAAACGTTTTCCCCCCTCGCAAGGGCGACTGCCCTTACTGGCTCCTCCCAGCTCCATCCCTGCCCTAAAAGATGAAGCATATTTCGAAGTATCAAAACAAACACACACATATCTAGAGAGAGAGAGAGAGAGAGTACGTTCGCGGCTGACGTTGCGAAAGGTCTTGTACTCCCCGCCAACGCCATGAGAGGAGCCTTCGGAATCGGAAAATGACATTGACGGTATTCACGAAGCTCTGTCCGCCGGTACGGTTGCGATCGTGGTGATCAGAAAGAAAGGGTTCGAATTCTAGAGAGAGAGATAGAGAGGATGATCGTTTTGGCAGAGTTGAAAGAATGGGGGAGAAGACGAGAAAGAAGGGAGGGGAATTGGGAAGTTCGTTATGTATTTGTAGGGACGTGATGAGCGCTCCAACGGTGTCTCCCACTTAAATTTCGGTTTGCGATTCTACACATTTATACCTTTCCACTTAAACCAGAACGGTCAAAAAAATCAATAAAGGATTGACAAACGTCAAACGTTCCTTTTCAAATGACTGGTCAATCTTTTTAGCAGTGACGGACCCGATTTTGAAAGTGGAGCGAATATTATCCTACTCCTTAATTGGTTGGTATGCTATATTTTAAAATTATCCCAATATTTCTACTATATTTTTAAAACTTGCTTTTAAAAAATTACGAAGAAATGTTATCTCAAAATTGTGTTATTAGTCTAAAAGAATGAATTTTTTGTTGTTACTTTATGCATACATGTTATTTGATCCCTTGTCGTTAATATTCCTGTTTTCGCCACAGTTTATTAGAAAACAGTTATAAAAATAGCATTTGACGCCAATGAGATTTTTTTTTTTTTTTTTTGAATGGCTTGACACCAATGAGGGTTGCTGGAGTGGTGGAAGCTCGAGATTTGGTTGGATAAGGCCTTGTTCTGAGTTCCTATAACCCCTTATTGAGGCTTAACCTGCTCCTAACACTACATAAATACAATGGGACCCTAGCTTTGGTCCGGACCTAAATGTTGTTAGTATGTCTCTAGCTTTGGTCCCTTATAAATAGTCCCGCAGTATGATTGAACAATAACTATTGCCAGAGGTGACGGAGTACCATATATACCAATACTCCACATAATATTATACCTGCACTTCCATTTTTATTACCAAAAAAGAAAGCATTTGACTTCTTCTATAAAATACTGTACCCCCTCCGTTCTATTTTATTTGTCTTACTTTCTAATTTTTACATACCTAGAATATTGTCCAATTTTGAGTAACTTCTTCAAGTTATCTTAATACCCTCTCCTTTGCAAATAAAATAAAAATAAAAATGTGCATTACACAAAGCACACACTCATGGTTGAGAAAGCACTCATGCACCTGTTTTCCCCTAATCAGGTGCTAACCCAAATAATCCACTAATCAATTTCCAAATAAAAGTCCAGCTTCTCTCCGGAACCCAAAGAGACAGACTGTCCATTGGGCTGCGTATGGGCCCAAAATATTTTGATTATCAAAACCGCTTATTCTAATACATTGCGATCATGTACTTATTGATATTCGATCGACATAATTATAGATTACCTTGATGAGTCCCGAAATATCAAACTGGGTTCAAAGAAACTAATAAATGAGCCAGCTGGACGGTCTCGTTCATAAAGTTGGTTTCCACATCCAAACTTTAATGGAACGTCAAATTTTCAACCAACTGCCCTGTAGTATTGGACATATTGATTTCTACTTCCCACATCATCGGGAAATTTCTAAAATTCTGAAAAAAATTCCAACATAATCTCCATGGTATTGGAGACAAACTAGATAAACCCCTTTTCTTTGCAGCATTGAATTGCTCCATCAAACATTTCTTCAAAGCCATACTTAAACTTGAACCCTGCATCCAAGAGCTTCTTGGATGAGAGGCCAGTATACTTGGACTCCTCAATGCCCTTCAAAAATCTGCAGAAACAAGCAGTGACTGCATTATCTTTCTTTCGGTAATTTGAGGAAAAATCAAGACAAAACGAAAAAATGGATTGCAAAAAGTTAGGAATCAGAACTTACTCAGCATTAGGGATAGGATATTCTGGGTATTTGGTTGATAGAAATTCTGCTATCTGATCGATAGTTACTTCGAGAGGTGAACAAATGTACCTCCCTTTCAGATTGTTGTGCTCCAGGATGAAGATATGTGCACTTGCTACATCATCTGTATGAATCATAGATGTTTTGGCAAGATTTTTGTATTGATCCTCTTCACCTGCATATGTTGGAAATCTTGTGAACAAAAAGCATCAATATTAGCATAGAATATGACAAAAAGACCAAAAACAATGATCCAGAGGTTAGTTATTTTGAGCAAGTTGATAAACAAAGTCAAGCAACTACTTTTTTGAACCTACTCTACAATGATAACATTTTCCACAGCCCTCCAAGTTATAACTAAACAACAAATAAATTTTTTATCCACCTTTTTCCATAACAAGGTTTCATACACTCCTCATTTCTCCCTCGGCTCCCAACTCCTGCTGCGGGCAACCCATCTGCCAATGCCCCTCTTCCACTGGCAGTCGCCCTGCCCCGCAACCCTACTCTTCACTTGTTTCCAGATCAATTGTTCGATAACATTGTTGCATACGAAGCATGTTTTCTTAAAATGGAAACAAAGCATGTGTCCAAGTTTTATGCACAATTACACAACATAAAACTGATAGTGGTGCCAAACGTAGAGTCCTAGCATTCCACCTGAAAAGCAGTGTTGACCACGACGTACCAGCAATCAATGCCAACACAGTGTAAATAGAACCGGGGCATCTGGGACAAATGAAAGGACCAATGATCATAGGAGGAATCAAGCTCACAAGGTCCAAACCATGAGCCTCTGCAAATTCCAGGGCTGCCCTTTCAGCTAAAGTCTTGGAAATTATGTAAGAATCTCCAAAGGGCTTCAGAGTTCTAACATAATCTACATCAGTCCAATGTCCCTCATCAATTATGCCAGAAGTCTTGTCATTGTACATCACAGTGAATGCACTAGAAGTGTAAACAACTCTCTTCACTGTCCTTGAATCAAGGCAGGCCTGTAAAATTCCTAAAGTGCCCTTGACAGCTCTTTGGTTTGTGACTTCTTCAGGTACTTTCTCTTCGAAACTGACAGGGTGAGCGACAAGGAAGACTCCGGTGCACCCTCTGATGACTCCAATGAAACTCTCAGGATCGTTGAGATCTGCATTGAAGATTCGGAGCTTTTCTGGTGCCCCTGGGAGATTGGTTAGGTAGCTTATGTCTTTGTTGCTGTCTGGTCAGAAAAACATGTAGTATCGGGTAAGTGTTAATATTCTCCCACCTACGCAACTTAATACTAGTTTTGTACAAAGGTGCCAATTTGGCCAGTTTTAAGCTGGATTTAAAATTTCGAGAGACAATTGGAAGAACTTGGCATTATGCACAAAGGTCGCAAGGCTAATTCTTATGGGATACAGATAGGCTAATTCCTGTTACTCAAACCCAGACCCGAAGGGTTGATACATGTTTCTTTTTTGGTGTTAAAGTACTAACAAATTAGAGACTTTTAAGCTAGATCCAAACTCAGGTAATTTCCAAAAAAGATCAGGAAGACTGGTAGTTTTTCCCACAGTAGTAGCTTTTTCCGCCACCTAATTGGCATCATATCTTAAAGGTCTTATCCATGTAATTTAAATCCACACCTCAATCCTCTGTACTAAGGATGAGTTTCCGCTATGGTATTTCGGTATTCTTAGTATTCTTGGACTGTAAGTTGTCAAATCAATAAGTCATTCTCCTCATATACACCAACGGATTTGACAACTTATATTAATTGTCTAAGAATACCAAAAATACTGAAACTCAGCCTAAATTTGGTTACAAATGTACCAGTAAGAAAATTTCAAGCTTTATATAATTTTTTTTTTCATTTTTCTTTTCTGGGGCCTTGCCCGGGTGAATTTTTTTCGTAATTTACACGGAAAGTCTGAGTTTGGATCATGAATCTATGGAGGAATTCATCATTCAATCAGGGAAGGGAAAATAACCAAAAAACAATACGCATTCCTTCTTCAGTTCCATTTTCTTCTGATCTGTTGATTACCCATACAAATCCAATCACACATTTTAAATCGATGCACACTCTAGAGAAATATATGCTTAAATTGCCGGAAATTGAACTCAAATTTGGAGCAACATAAGACTTGTTTCCACTATCAGTTTCGTAAAACCACCAGAGTACTGATGACTCCATCCCCAGAAAAAAAAAAAAATAAAAAAAAAAATAAAAAAATTGAAGATTCATATCCTTCCTTAATTCTAGGGCAGTGTTTGGATAAATAACAGTGAATGAATTTGGGGAGAAAAAGGAAGGAAAAATGAAGGGATTTGCCTCCACAAATCAAGGTGGCTTTCCCTTAGCTTTTTCTCTTTTCTTCCACAGTTTTACCTACAAAGCTTTAATCTATTTTTGGAACTTTCCAAATCTGTTATTCAATTACAGCCACACATGCAATATAGGCAAAAGGTACCTTACCAGGGAAAGATCTAATGGTGGTTCGAACTGTATAACCATTCTGAAGGAGCCTCATGATCAGCCATGATGCAACGTACCCTGTACCACCAATTACACATACAATACCCTTATCCTCCCCTTCCATCTCTCTCTCTCTCTCTCTCTCTAGATTGATGTGAAGGTCCGCAAATGGGTGAAAACTTCCTTGCACAACAAACCCATATAGGATATTGATAGCCGAGCGGAAAAGCTGAATACTCGAATTTAATCTGAGCAATAATTAATACAGAATTCTAGAGACTACGATTAAATCCGAACCATTCGCCTCAAAATGGATGATCCGACCGAACACTACAGAAACCCAAATCCGAGCTGGAGCCACTCCAGCGTTTACCGTAGCGAAAGGAGTAGTTGCAGTAGTAAAATACTGGTGGGAATTTTTGAGCAAAAAAGGAAGATAATCGTCCTTTATATATGCGTGTCAGAGCGAGTATATGCTTTTATTTATTAGTAGAGCAGGTGGAGAAATAATTGGAAGAATTCTTTACTCAAAATCTGTGTTTGGGACAAGAGTCACAAGACAAGTGCCCAAATGACACTACGATAAACACAAAAGTATGCGGACAAAAAAACAAAAAAAAAATCAATTTCGATGTGTTCACTCATTTACAGGAAAATTATTACAGATTTGGCTTCTCTCCAGTAACGAGTGAGGAACTTTCTGTCCAGTTTAGTCTTTTTCCGGGCTCATATGGAGCTCACATTGATGATCGGAATCGTCCATTATGTAGATCTCGTCGATTACTTTCACTCTCTTAAATATTCGCGTTGATTGGATACCGTTAAAAACCTAATCGGAAAGCATTTATTTTGAAAAAATATGAAGTAAAAATTGTTCCGATCCAGTGTGTCCAGACTGGACCCGGGGGGCATCATGCATGTTGACCCCATCAGTTCGGTAATGAATGGTGCATATCTGTTTGGGTCCGAACAGATCTGGGTTGTTAGTCGCCGAGCACGGATGGCTCGGATGGGGTCAACATGCATGTTGTCCTTTAAGTGACAGCACGCCCCCCGCTTTCATCTAGACTCCAGTACATACTTTTAAAGATGAATGTGATCTGATTAGATATTGAACCGTATCCAATCAACACGAATTTTTGCATAATTGAAGTACTCGACGAGATCTGCACAATATAGGATTTCGATCATCAATGTAGGCTCAGTATGAGCCAAAAAAAAAAAACCGGACTGGACGGGAAGCAGCTCTCCTATTATTGGCGAGGAGACAGATCCAATTATTTCTCCCTCTAACCCATTTTGTTTTGTCTTTTTTTCGATAATTGTGCCAATTTTCAATTCCTTACATCTCTTAATGTAGATCAATTGCTTACATCTTTTAATGTAGATCTCAAAAAATCTTTTAATGTAGATCTAAAATGTAATATGGATCTTATTTGGTATCTCTCAATTAATTTTATTATACCAAAATTTCAAAATTCTGAAAAATATTATACACTAGAAGATATAAAACAATTGTAAAATGACACAAAATTAGATAATGGATAAACAAAATGGGATGGATGAAGTAACTGCTAATCAGCCACGAAATGTGTAACTCTCACGCTAATGTGTGATGGATAAGACCCTTAGAGCATCTCCAGCCTTGACCCAAATTTTTACTCATATTTGGGTACAAATTGGGGTAAATCCTCAATTTGGGTTAGCCGCACACTAATGTCAAAATGAACATTTACCCAAATATACAAGATTTTTATCAAACTCTCTCTCTCTCTCTCTCTCTCTCTCTCTCTCTCTCTCTCTCTCTCTCTCTCTCTCTCTTATCATCATCTCCACTGCCGACGCCCACCCATCCACCACTGATCTGTCGCTATCCCGCGTTGCCGCGGCCCGCGGGTCTCTCTCCATGAAAATCCCCAAAATCTTAGTTTTAGGGATTGTGGATGACGATGGCGGTGAAACGACAATGCTCTGTTGTTCATCGATGGCAGAATGTCAGAAGTGTAATTTAGGATGGGGTGGAGAGAGCCGTTAGAGAAATGGGTAGGGTTTTGGGTTGTCCCCAATTTGGGGGATGAAATGGGTAAAATCGAAAATAGGGAAAGGTTCATTGGAGAGAGTGTTTTGAGGTTTTTGCCCAAATTTCAAATTTGGGTCTTAAAATGGGTCAAATTTGGAGATGCTCTTAGAGCACACTCCAAGATAATTGAATAATCACTCAGGTTTCTCATTTCTGTGTCAAATCAAACCCAATTGCCCCTTTTGCTAACTTATTGGAAACTTTTTTACATGATCTATTTTGTAATTTTATCTTAATATATAGTACTATATACTAGTCCTATTAGATTGGGTATAAATTTTACATCATATCATCCGATTCGACAAGAGACGACAAAGAAAAAATATGGATCGAAGTTGGAAAATAATATATATAAGACGACAAAGTTATATTCCGATCTAGTAAAAATTAAAAGAAAAACACTAACAGGCCCTGTCAAAAAGTTGCCAATAGGTAAGGACGAAGGGGATATGTTCACTGGGTAACAATATGTGGCCATCTGAGACTTTGGAGCTCCGCTACACAAGCACTTTTTTTACCCGAACAGGTTTACTCTTGGACATATCTGCATGGAGGCTTTTACTCTTCGATATATTTACAGGGAGGCTAACCAAAGCGCGAAGCACATCTTGCTCGTCGTCTATACATAACAACTGGAGGACTTGGTGGTGACGAAAGCTAGAATCACCACAATCTGAGCACCATTTTGTGCTTGAAGACAGACTAGGAATCAGTCATATTAGAGATTAATTTTCTTTCTGTTTTAAGATTGCCTTATGTATGTAAATATGTAATGATACTATAGCTTCTTTGCTTTATATTAAACTTTCATTGCACCTTAAAAAAACACCGTTTTTTATATAACTCAGGTATCTTGGTTAGCATATGTGCATTTCGACTAATTCCAGCCTCTCGACTCAATTCCATCCTCCAATCACAATAAGCCCAATTCAAACAGGAGCAAGCTACCCAAACACTTAATCACTCTAACACAAAGGGGTAGATAAAAAATATACGTAAAAAAGTGTTGAAGGCCTCGTTCCTCTTCTTATCTATTTTTTTGACTTTTTGCTCAAAAAGTCCAAAAGTCTCTCCTGGCAAAAAAAAGAAAGACCCAAAAGTCATAATTATCGAATTAAGGAATTTTGGATGTACAATTTGACTTGTAGAGATTTTAAACTTTTTGTTTGAATTCTTTTTTATACCGCTTTTTAAAGTCAAGGACTTAATAAGAAGTCAAAAATCAAAGAGAGAGATTGAAAAAGATTGAATTCCAAACCTTTTTTTTTATGTTTCAAAGTTTGAATGCTATAACCGCCCTTCTGCTCACGTTATTGGAGTATAGTTTTTTTATTGGGTAAATTTCACTGACCTCCTAGAAGTTTCTGAAATGCCACACCTCCCTTACTTCTGCTGATAATGTTGAAATTCCCCTTTCTCTTAATATTAACCGGCTAATTTTATTGACAACCCTGTTTTTGCTAAAGAAAACCCATTCCAGAATTAAAAATATAGTATACCTATAACCAAACAACTTGACAAGCCCCGTCTCTCTGCCTTTTGATTTTTTAGAAATCCATATTCGTATATTATGTTTGATTTTCAGTCAGAAATTAGGCACCTCCTCTCTCTTAATGCTCCATATTTATCTCGTAAGTATCAATACCCGATTCGAAACTTGTCTAAGAAAACAAAAAAACGAGTGAGAGATTGTATTTGGTGACCTGGCGAATGAAATTAGTATCGTATACGATTCTTGGTATTGAAGATTCTGGGTTTTGATTAGGGTGGGATTAGGATGTTAGGGAAAAGATTTTGAAGAAGGCATGTCAAATACCATTAGCTCTTTTGGGGAAAAGTTGAATCTTAACTGATACTTATTTGTACAAAGAAAGATGTATAAATAGATACAATATATATTATTCTATTTCTCAAATAAAATAAATAGTGATTTTGGTGCGCTTCGTTTTTCTCAAAACTAGAAAAAGAAAAGGAAATTTATTCCAGTTTCCGCACACCCATAGATATCTTTATTTTTTTTTTATGGATCTAGAGATTCTATGATTTTGTGATAGATTTAAAATTTTTATCTGAGATATATAATATGATGTGTGTGTAGAGAGAGAGAGAGAGAGAGAGAGAGAGAGAGAGAGAGAGAGAGAGAGAGAGAGAGAGAGAGAGAGAGAGAGAGTAAAACTGGGTCGCGTTTTTTACTTTAGGAACACTACCTCAGAATTGGGTTTCTTTGATCCCAGCTAAGCTATGTGTTATCCTTGCATCTGATATTTCTCCTTCTTCTTAATGAAAATATTGCGTTTTGTCGATAAAAATTAAAAAAAAGGAAGTAAAATTGGGTTAATGTGAGTTTGTATTCTGAGTCAACTCGGTATCAACTAATTTCACCATTGATTGTTTTTTAGTACAAATCCAAAACATTTGTTTGCATCAGATGAAAATAATGATGGTGAATTCGTTAATATAGCTTGATTAATAATGCAAAATTACTAGTAATTATGATAAAAATTATTTTGAGAATACAAGATGGTCGGGTTGGGGAGGACTAGAGGAGAAATAAAAAAACAAATGAAAAAATGGTTTGGTGGTAGTGAGGTTGCGATGCTGGGAGGATGTGAGTTTTATCTTATTGATTAATTACTTTGGTTGTTTGAACATGAAGATAGGCTAGAGATAGGGCACATAGATTTGGATGGGATTTTCAGAGGGTAGTTTTGTCATCACAATGCTCCAACTAACTCCGTTTGTCGAAGAAACAAATAGAAGGGTAATTTCAACGTTGTCAGCAAAAGTAAGGGAGATGAGTGGCATTTTAGAAACCTCAAAGGAGGTCTCTGCATGTGTTAGAAACCTCAGGAGGCGAGTGAAATTTACCCTTTTTATTATATTCTTGTTTTCCTGTAAAAGAGTGCAAATATTGCTCCTTTTCATTCTAAACATTAATGTGAGGCGAGGCCGCCTGAGCTTCGTTTATTTCTGTTTTCTAGTAATTGTTTTTTTGAAGAACGTTTTCTAATTGTTTTAAGACAACAAAAAAGATTGCACTTATGGATTGTCTTTAATTCTTGTTATTACTATTGAAATCAATAACAGATAATTTCTCGTCCCTATTCGTTTGTCTGATTCCGTATCGTCCTTGAATATAGTTTCGACATCGAGCTCGATGAAATAGCATACAGAAATGACTCATGGTACTACTAGACTTTTTTCTCGACGGTCATGGTGTTCGAGTCGTATTACATACATTTTGACTAATTTTCTCCCCTTTTTAGTCAAAGACAAGTCATTTACGTTGAGATTAAGAAGTTCATAACAAATTACTCTCTTACAGTATGATCCCAATAATCGAATCATAATTAATTGTGTGGGGAGCAAATGCATCAATCAACCAAAATAACCTTCGGCTGTTTATTAGGAGAATTGACTTGTGTGGTTATTTGTTTCTAGAAATATGCTGTTGGACCATTTTATACGATTGACTGTTCAATTTAATGCAATTATTTCCTACGGCACACCTAGAAGTGGAGTCCTTGACATTGACAATGGAATTAACTCCAAAAATTACATACATTGAACATTTGTAAATACTATCTTTTCCAGATGTTCATCATGCGTGACGTTTTGAAGGAGAACCTACCCTCTTCAACAAGAAAATACAGTAGAAAGAAAAATAAATGCTAAAAATTGCAGCTTAATTAGGCCAAAGGAGCCTCTCTTTAATGAAAATTTCCAAATTTAATCCAAACACAAACACCCCACTTCTCCACTTCTCTCTAGACTCTCTCTCTCTCTCTCCAAACATGGTCTCCGTCTCTAGACTCTCTCTCTCTCTCCAAACATGGTCTCCGTGAACTGATCATCTATGGAATTCATAAGCCCTAAAGAAAGCCAACCCACGAAGATGCTTCATTTCAGAATTCATTTGACTGAACAATAGTACAATCTTGGCCAACAAAATAGAGCCAAATAAATACAGAAAGCAATACCCTTTTCGCAATTTCACTGCTTTTGGTTTGTCATGTATAGATCTGGAACTGTGATGGCTTGGAATGTGTTCAAGTTCTGTACAGCCTTGCGTGGCTTGGGCTCGATCATGATCTTGTTGGTATTGGGTGTTGTGGGTGTCACCTATTACGCCGTTGTTGTTTCTAATTATGCTCCTGATTTGTACCAGGGTGGCTTTGTTTCTGTCACTGCCCTAGCTGTCTTGATCTTGTTTCATCTTATTGTAAGTTTTACTACTCCTATCTTCTAATTTTCACTCATTCTGTACTTTTCTGGGTTTGGGTTTTCAGGGTTTCATTATAGCTTTTTCTGGGTTTCAAGTTTCTGTTTGTTGTTTAGCTATTATGTAATTGAAGTGAGATTGTTCATATTTTAGCAAAATGGGCTTGTTAGAAGTTTATTGTTTGGTCATAGATGGAAAATTGAGCTCTTTAAAAGCTGCAGAAAGTTTTTTTTAAAGTTATTATATGTTCACCAAATGTATTATTCCTGTTATGTATTTGGCTTACTCAGAATTGTGAGCAGTTGTCGAATAATGACTGCTGTTTCTTGTGGCAATCATGTCATTTTGGTATTAGGTTATCTAAGCTTTTAGTCTTTGGCATTTTTTTGTTTGTTTAGAAACTGTTTCATGTGCTTTTAAGTGTTTATCCCCTTCTGATTTCCAATCTTCCTGTTGGTGTATTTGGTTATTTGTTTATAGATTTGGGTTTTTTGGATTTTCTAATGGTTTTTGGGATTTGAATAATGGATTGCTGGGAGGGTTATGTCTTAAAAGTGAGATGGTCTAAAATTGAGCAAAATGAGATAGAAGTTTCTTGTTTGGTTTTAAATGGAAATTGAGCTCTTTAAATAATGTAGAGAAGGAAATTTGTTCTTTTGGATTCCTTTTAACCATGAAAGTAGTATTTCAGCCTTGAATTAGAATTACCTAATTTATTGTAAGAAGCGACTGAATGGGAATTTAGTCATTCTATAGCTCCGTTAATGTGATTTTTTTATTATGGATTCGGTTTTGTCTTTTACTTCCAATGACTGAACTTGATACATACACGCAAACCTACATGTATTAAGGCTAGCTAAAGAGGCATTTAACCTTTATAATTTTGCAGTTAGTGATGCTATTGTGGAGTTACTTCGCTGTTGTTTTTACGGATCCGGGTAGCGTGCCACCTAATTGGAAGCCTCTGTTGGACGAGGAGAGAGGTGATGCTGATCCGTTGACTGGGTCGGAGTATGGTGGAATGCCTCCAGATTCGGTGAATCCTAGGATCCGGTATTGTCGGAAGTGCAACCAACTGAAACCACCACGGTGCCATCACTGCTCTGTTTGTGAGTTCACATGCACACTTCCTCTTGAGATTGTTTTCTTCCAATTCTTTGGAGAAAATTAAGTTGGACACATTATTTCCCTTTTCAGGTGGGAGATGCGTTCTAAAAATGGACCATCATTGTGTGTGGGTTGTCAATTGCGTCGGGGCATTGAATTACAAGTATTTCCTTCTTTTCCTGGTATATTTCTCACTAGTGAATTGTCAATCTCTCAGTTATTTGATTTCATTCATTTGGTGCTTTCTTTTCTTTCTGAATAAGCAAACAGTCAATATATTCATATATCTTATATGCTATTTGCAGTAATTAAATACATTCTGTATAGAACTACTATTACTTTTGGCTTTTACAGGTTAAATTATAAGATCCTTTGTATGGTTGATGGAGTTTTCCATTTGTTGCACTTCCAAATGAATAGCATTATTCAGATGATATAGAGCACCCATACATGTTAGTCTGTATTTTTCTTTCCATAATGCACATTGTGAATGAGGCATCAGGTAGCATATACATGCTAAGAGCTCTTGTGGTTTCATGGAGTTTAGCTTTTGTCAAAAACTGATGAGTGACCGGCCCTGCTTTGTTGCTCTCTGTGTTGTGTTTGTGTTTGTGTGTGTCAAATGGTTCTGAACATTGAATGTGATAGTCTTTCTTTTAGCTCCCTTATATACTGTGGCAAAACATAAGGATCATGTGATTGACTTGTCGGCAATGACAAAATGAGCGAGTTGCTATGGAGGGGTTTTGGGGTAGGTTTCTGTGGTATGACCAGGAATTTCTAGAGACCTATCGGCTGGTTGAAAAGAATATTTTGTTGCTAGAAACCAGAATTTTTAGCTAGTAGCCTAGTAGAGTTTTTCTACCAGCTTGTATGTTTCAAGGGATACTAGACTTTTTGTTGAGTACTTGGATTGTGCAAACGTTGCATGGAGTGTCTACGGTCTATTTTGTATTTTTTTCAATTTATTACCATAAAATATTGGTTGTTCCTGTGGAAATGTTTCCAATGTTAGCAAAAGCAGAAATAAGCAAAACTAAAATTTAGATTAATATCTTTCCATGTTCACATGATGGGACCATTAATGTCGTGTCAGCATCCTATTGATATTTCAGTTCGATGGAATAGCTGATTATATCATTTTGCTGTGCAGTTCTACACATTTCTTGAAACGACCCTTGTGACTCTGTCGTTACTGCCACATTTTATAGCATTCTTCAGTGATGATGAGATACCTGGGACACCAAGCATGCTGGCAACTACATTTCTTGCCTTTGGTAAAGTCTGATGAACCTATTTGTTGTTTTCTTCATGCTTGTATATTTTCTTTGATCTAAAGTAATCCATTCCTGCTTCATCCACAGTTCTAAATCTTGCTTTTGCATTGAGTGTATTGGGATTTCTGATTATGCACATATCTTTGGTTGCTGCTAATACAACCACCATTGAGGTATTGCCTTCTCCTTACCTCTACATGTTGATATCATATGAGATGACTGATGAGTGTAGGATGGAAATTTCACCCAAAACCGATGGGTACCAATTTGGCTCCAACGGGTTTTTTTTTTTCCTTTCCTTTCAACTTTGGCTACCCATGGGTGGTTTTGATTTCAGAATTGAAAAATCTGCCGCTTTTTGTTTACGTTGGTTGAAGAACCTCAAGAAAGTACCAGCTCTGAACCTGAACTTAAACCAAACTGGGAACTGATCTGAACCATACCCTGGGGCTTATTAATTACCCAACAGAAAATAAGCTTATGCATATATACATACCCGATGTTGCCATTTGTTTTTCTAGTTTCTATAGACGCTTCCTCTTCTCATATATACTTTCTACAACTTGTACACATATGTACCCAATATTGTCTTTTTTATTTCTTTTCCTTGCTCTTTTGATCAATGAAATTACTAATGTTGTGGATATGATGTGGTACGGATAAAAACCGAACCCTGTACATGGGTATGGTTAAGGTACACTATACACCATATCTGTTGTGCATCGGTTCAAGTTTGGGTGTTGATCAATAATCCTGGTTTGGTATGCTAGACTGCTAGTAGCAAAATATGGACCAAACCAGCCCGTTGCCATCCCTAAATTACGAGTAATAGTCTTTTAGAATCAGCTTCTGTTCCATCTGACTCGTTTTTTCTTTTTGCTGCTGCTTAGCATGCCTAGAGCTATCTTTGACTGTTATTTCACTGGCCAAGTCAAGAATGATTAATTACTTCTCAGTTTCTAAACAGTGCAGCTGCAGCAGATAAATCAAAATAAAACACCTTTGTTAGTTTTTGCCATGAGTCCAATTGCAATAGCACCCTAAAAGCCTTTTTGTTCCCCCTTTTGATTAGACCTCGAAAGCCTGTTCTTTCCGCTTAAAATGGAAAATTCTCCTCAAAGCACTTTTCATGGGGGGCAGCAGTTGACATGAACTTTGTAGCTAATTGATTAATTTCTCGTGTCTTCAGGCATATGAAAAGAAGACAACTCCGAAATGGCGCTATGACCTTGGTCGGAAGAGGAACTTTGAACAGGTTGGTTCACTACGGAGCAGATTCCTATTTTTATTCTTTTTTCCCTTCTTGTACTGTTGCATGAATCCAACCGCATACTCTATCCTGAAAAAGAGAATCTGCACAAATTTTTCGATGGCACAATTTGGTTTCAACATGTAAGTTTGAGAAAGATTGGAAGTTCTGCCATACATTGTAATGTATTCTCTAAATCTTTATCAAAAGCCGGAAAGTAGTTTCCAAAACTCAAACAGTATCATTGTAGGACCTTGACCTTTGAAGAGACAGCCAATATTCTTCCTTGTTTGGAAACTAGCTGGACTCTTATTACAAGTGTCGGTACCTAAATACTCTTTCGCCAGTACCTAAGCATTGGAAGCACCATTACAGAAAGTTCTCACAGGATAGGATGTGAAAAGGGTACGGAGTGTGACAATACTATGACACCACATCCATCCTCCACGAAGTGTGTACGTGCATGGAAATACGCAATGTAGTGGATACATGTAGGAAGTTTATTTGAAGTAATTTTTCAGCAGTTTCTGGAAATAATGCTTGGGTTTCAGAGAAGTATCAATATTTGGTAGGAAGGGATCTTCTGACATATGTCACTGTGAGCTGAGTACAGCTGTACGGGCATCGTCCGTGGTATATGCAAGTCTCAGGTTCAATGTAGCACGGAATTCTAAAAAAATAAACATGGGCATGGCGGGGGACACGACAAAAATAAATAAACAAATAAATAACTATATATAAATATATCATGTATGTATGCAGGAACAAATTATATACATAGATATATACACTTTTACACACACAACGACAGAGATATATACATAGAATACATACTAGTACATACATACATACAGTGTGCATACAGCGAGAGAGAGTGAGTGTACATGTGGGACACGCATGTCCTTGCCGTGTCCCCAGCGTTTCCCCCTCCAAAAACATAATCTAATTTAAGGGGCACGCCCCATGGCGTGTCCAATACGTGTCCCGGTGTCCAATACGTGGACATGGCGACCTCTAGGAGTGTCAGTGCTTTATAGCTCAGGTTAATCCTAGTCCCATGTGAAAGGAGGTCGTGATACAGTTGGATGTTCTCTTTTGACATGTACTAGTTCTATTTTCTAGGTTAAAATGGTGTCTCATAGAGCAGTCAATACACTACAAGGGAGTTACATTTGTAGTTATACGTCAAACTCAATTTACTGACTACTCCCTCCATCCCAAAATTTATCCACCTTTGGAGATCTAACATTTTAAGGGTACACACTAGTTACTCTTCAGAACATATGAATTTCCAAAAGTACCCTCATTTTATACTTTTTATACTCTGATCCATTTTTCTCCTCCACTTTTGTGTTTGAATATAAATATGGGGACGAAGGGAGATGGCTCAAAATTCTCTCCTTGACTACTAAAAATGGACAAGGATTATAAGACATCCAAAAAATGGACCAAAATTTTGGATGGAGGGAGCGGCTGCTTGTGGGGCAAATGTCATCTGTATATGGTGGACACAAATTCTATACCCTAGCCTCAGTACCCAACTGTTGGGTCTCCTACATTGGTACATCGTTTATTTAGAAGAGCAAATGAAAGATTGGTTGCGACTCTGTGGCCCTTTGAACTATATACCACCGTGAAGGTATGAAAGGAGATGCTAAGAAACCAAATGACCCCTACTGATCATGTGCCAGTTGCTTTACTGTTGGTATCCCAACACAGGTTAGGTGGCATGGTCCCTCAGTTGTTGCCAAAGGTTGAAATGTTGCTAGCTTAGGTTTGTTGAAGAAGAGGCTTGGATTCTACTTGTTGATTTCATATTCATTCAAAGCATTGGTCTATGCTATCTTTTTTCTAACCCTTTCTGAGCCAAAACAACTTAGTAAAGTAGGTTTTGTTTGGATCAGGGACTTTATAGAGGATTTATCAATGGAAAAGAAAGCATAGGGGATTTCCCTCATAAGTGGAAGATATGTTTCCCCCACCATATTTCTCTTCTCCCCACCAAAATGCTTCACAGATCCTTATCCGAAGGTAAGATAGTGGATGGGTATGAATAGCTGACCAAAGTAGCATTACTTCCCTAATTGACTGACTGTGGCTTAAAGCAAGCACTTTTACCAGTACACTTGCTGCTTGATTGGCAATTTAGGACCCAAGTAGAGGGAAATAGTGAGGGGGAGATCTCCATGTATGGGTGGAGGATCAATTGCATTGACTCTGCCATATTATGCTGTAGCCTGTAGGTTATAATTGAAGAATATGATCCATATTTATCCAGAAGTTCAGGAGCACTTCCTGGAATCCTCTCTATCAAGCGAGAAATGGCTAGGTCATGGTCGAATATTGCTTCAAACAGATGAAAGGTCGATATCAATTAGAGAAAGAGTTGCTCTTGTTGGCCCATGGTAATCCAGACCTAGCTAGTGGGGGAGGTTTGTTCAGAGATGAAGATGGCAGCTATATTATAGGTTTGATTACAGCCTAAGATGGTAGCTGTATTATAGGTTTGATTGAATTGATATTTGCAATGTCACTACGGCTCAATTATGGGCAATTTACCTGTTGAGCTCGTTCCTCGGCTAGGCAATCTCGATAACTTGGCTGCCCGGCCTATACATAAAAATAAGGGTAAAAAGCAATAGTATCCATCTCTGACTGTAAATCGTCCCCCAGTGTCAAGCCGATAAAGAGAGAGCCTGAGTGAAATAGGCAGCAACTGGCTTTTACACGACCCGAGCAATCACGAGATCGAGTTGTAGTCCACCTCGACTTTTAGGTTCGTTTGTAGATCCTGCGATTTGAGTATGAACTTGGTACTCGAAGTGCAACTTTTCGTTCACCAGATCTACTTTCTGGACCTTTCTTGCTCTCCAAATTCAGGAAGATCAAAATCTACAGTTGGTTTAAGCAAGAAAGGCATTTGATTTATTGGTATAACATAGAATGCAAATACCAGAAAGACATTATATAGTTCCCGTAGCTGCCAAAAAGGCAAGGTTTAAGAATGCCTAACATCAGGAAAGAAATTTGATCCTAGCTGCATGGATTTCGGCCTATATTTGAATGAAAATTTCATGACAAGAAGTTTAATGAGAATATTGTTAGTCTTACACGAAAATGACAAAGGCAGCCTGAAAAAAAGAGATTTTGACAAAATAGAGTGCGTCTAAAGTGCTACCTTGCTACCCGGCGTCAGTAAACTATCAGGGTACAGTACACTATCTGTTGATTGAAGCCTTGATCCACTTTTGCATTATAGTACCGGATGTTTTGGTTTGGGTAATTTTGTGCTCACACGTTCACACCTACCATATAGGAATTCTCCTGTTTCTTGGACCTCCCACATGACCGCAACAAGTTGGTACAACCATTTGCACCAGGAGGGAAAACAACTTAAGTGGTCTTCTGGGTATAACTTTGATAGATAGGGGCATGACTTGCTTGGCCATTTTTTGTTCCTTATGTCAGCTGGGGTCACTATTGATTCTGTCTGCTACTACAGTAAATCAGCGCAGTGATGTGTCAGTGCGAAAACTTGTTTGTAAAGTGTATGAAGCACGGATATTTTTGGAAGGAAATCGTATCCGTATCATAACTGGACCACATGCTGTTACTCCTCCGATGCTTTCTAAATTGCCCATTGTTTGATATTAACTTCCGCTTTTTTCGTGATACTCTAGGCCACATATCCGAACTTGTATGAAAATTTTCATTACTCTAAAAATATTGACCTATGAACAATTCTATTGTTTGAACCTCTGAAATTGAAATGCCATGATGAAGTCGGTGGTCTAGAAATTGTTATGACCCATGCTCAGTTTTACATTGCATCTTGTGCATATCATGTGATTAGTTATTATTGGATGAGCAATTAAATTACCAGTTCACTTTGAGCATTTTTTTTTATAATGGGGTGTCTAGGCCAGATTGTGCTCACCAATTCAGTTGAACCTGATGGCTCATGTTCATGAATGCCCAATTATTGGGATTACTATATGTTTGTGGCTTGTGACTGTTTGCCATCGCTCCGTTGTGACAGCAAAAAAATTAGCGTCTTCTACAATTTCGAAATATGAGGTTACCAGTTAAGATGATGATTATGGGTTCTTCCGTGCACTAAAGTTACTAGTAGTTTCTTGTTCTGAATATTTTTTTTGGGTATATTTCATCCTAAACGCAGTGGGGCATTTTTATTTACAAATAGTGAATCTGTTGAATTGTGCCAGATAATCTTTGTAATGATTTTTTTTTTTTTTTTGGCTCCGAATTAGGTGTTTGGGATGGACAAACGATATTGGTTCGCCCCTTGTTATTCAGAAGAAGATATACGACGGATGCCTGCACTTCAGGGTCTTGAATACCCTTCAAAGCCTGACTTGGATGCTCAAGAGTTCTAAGGACCAGTTAGCTTTCCTTCTTTCCAGCCGTAGGCCCGTATATGTACACGTGGAGTGGCCATTAAAGGTTCTTTAAGTTGCAACCAAAATGGCCTGGAAATCCTCTCTCGGATCATGCAGATATAAGAGCTCAGTAGACAGAGATGATGCAGGTAATGGAGCAGCTCAAGGCATAAAAACCTGTGGGGGTTGAAACTGGGGCCTGATGGCTTTTGCTTAGTTAATGTATTATATGTTTCATCTTAAATGTTTGGTTAATCTCACTTGGCTGAATGGTGTATGGTGGTAATGTTTTTCTCTAAAGTAATTTATAGAGGCAAAGTACCGATCTTTGAATTTGTGTAGAAATTGAATTGCTGATTTCTTGATTTCGAACCCATGTGGTGGTGCTCCAAAGCGTGCACTTATTGAAGAGGTTAAAGAAACAAGCCACGACGTTGATAACTTCCTTTTCTGTAGAGCTGAATTCGGGCCTTACACAAAGTTGTACCTTCCTTCGGCGGTAGATGTTTTTAAAGTCCGTGAAAGATTAAATATTGTGTAGTTAATAGTCGTTTTAACCAGACTTTTGTAGGTGCGAAACATTTGAATTTGGAATCTGATGTTGAATCTGACAATGTACAGGTTGATAGAAACAGGCGCGTTACGGAGTCACTTTCCAAGTAGTATGTTGGTTATAGAGAGGGGATGTTGCTGTGCACATCTGGGCCGTTCGTTCCTCGGAGTCGTGCGTGCAAAATGAAATCTGGACCGTTCATTTGAGCAACGGACGACTCAGATGTACATAGCATCGTGATGTGTGCACGGAGCTGTACAGCAGCTACCCTAGGAATTGATAACCTATTTCTGCATAATGAGAAGAAATATGAAATTATGAATATGCCAGAAAGTACTAGGAAGACTAGGAAAGATAGAAACGAAAAGAAAAAGGAGGAAGTGAAAAATGAAAACTATATAAAGCCTAGTTTCTCATTTTTTGCACTAATTGGTAAAAGCCATTTTTTCATAAAAGTGCTAAAAGTTAAGTTGTTAGAAGTCAATTTATTTCGGTAATTGATATTCACAACCCAAATTGGTTATTCACACTCGCTTTATTTTTTAGTGAAATTTTTACAAATGAAAATTTTACTAGAAGACAAAAAAGGAGGCGTGGATAACAATTTGGGGGCGTAGAAATCACTCCCCTTTATTTCTCATTCGCTAAAAGTTAAGTTGGTAAAGAACAAATTCTCAAACTTACTCTTTTCGCTAAAAACAAGTTGTTGAACTTAAGTTGGCACTTTAAGCAAATACTCCCTCCGTCCCAAATTGGATGTCCATTTTTGAAACCTGTGCCATTTTCAATCGCTTATATCTTTCAATATGAATCTCCAAAAATATTCAATATGGATCTTGTTTATAGTTCTCGATGAGTTCTATAATACAAAGTGTTCATAATTACAAAAAATATTATAAATTGAAAAATATAACAATCGAAAAATGACACGGGTTTCAAAAATGGACATCCAATTTGGGACGGAGGGAGTAAGAGTTATGGGTGCTAAAAGCAAGACTTTTAGTAACCGGAAAACTCACCCAAAAAAGAAAGCATTAGGATTGATACGTGAGATTCACGCGCTATTGATCTCCATCCACAATATATCCTCCCTCGACCGTTACAGACCGTTGAAAAAAAAAAAAAAAAAAAAACCCAAATGTAAACAACACACAGCTTCGTTTCCTCTAACCAATTGGTTGAACTCTCTGATACCGTCACGGAGTTTCAACCAAATTTCAAGATTAATGCTTTTCTGCACAAACTCACACCAGCCATGGAACTCAACACTCCCCACCCTCTCTCTCCTCCCAAACTGCAAAACCCAAATCGACGTCAACCAAATCCACGCCCGTCTCCTCACCACTGGCTTCATAAAAAACACTTCCCTCACCACAAAGCTCATCCTCACCTTCTCTTCTTCACCACACAATAACGCTCTTGTCCAATTCGCTCGATACCTTTTCTTCTCCCGCCATTCACGCCGTATAGTAAGGGACAACAATACCCACTTCGATCCGTTCCTATGGAATGCAGTGATGAAGTCGTTTTCTCATGGGAATGATCCAAGGGGAGCGATCGTTGTGTTGTCGTTGATGCTTGAGAACTGGGTTTGTTTGGATAAGTTCTCGTTTTCTTTGGTTTTGAAAGGTTGCTCGAGAATGGGTTTGGTTAGGGAAGGAATGCAGGTTCATGGGTTGATAAGGAAATTGGGGTTTGGGTTTGATGCGTTTTTGCAAAACTGTTTGGTTTGTTTGTATTTGAGATGCGGGTGTGTTGGGTATGCTCGCCAATTGTTTGATAGAATGGCTGAGCCGGACTCTGTTTCGTTTAACTCGATGATTGATGGGTATGTGAAGCATGGGATGGTTGGTTTGGCACGCGAGTTGTTTGATGTAATGCCGGTGAAGATGAAGAATGTGGTTACGTGGAATTCTATGATTAGTGGGTATGTACAATCAGAAGACGGGTTAAGGGTTGCTTTGGAGTTGTTTGAGAAAATGCCTGAAACAGACTTGGTTTCTTGGAATTTGTTGATTGATGGCTGTGTGAAATGTGGGAAGATGGAAATTGCTCATGCATTGTTTGATAAGATGCCAGAAAGAGATGTAGTTAGTTGGGCCAATTTGGTCCATGGGTATGTCAAAATAGGAAGGATTGATGTTGCTAGGGCATTGTTTGATGAGATGCCTGAAAGGGATGTTGTATCTTGCAATGCTATGATGGCCGGGTATGTTCAGAATGGGTATTGCAAAGAAGCATTACAACTTTTTCATGATCCACAAAGTTGGGGTAATTTGTCTCCGGATGATACGACTTTGTCAATTGCTCTTTCTGCAGTAGGCCACCTAGGACATATCGATGAAGGGGTAGCAATACATTACCATATAAAGGAAAATGGGTTTGATTTGGGTGGGAAACTAGGTGTTGCTCTGATAGACATGTATTCCAAGTGCGGCAATATAGACAATGCCATTTCTGTATTTGAGGATGTAGAAGAACAAAGTGTCGATCATTGGAATGCTATGATTGGTGGGTTGGGGATTCATGGCTTGGGTGAATTGGCTTTTGAGTTGTTCATGGAGATGAAAAGGGTTTCCATAGAACCAGATGATATCACATTCATAGGGGTCTTGAATGGTTGTGGCCACGCCGGTTTGGTGAAAGAAGGCATGATGTGTTTTGAGCTAATGAGAAGATGTTACAAGGTGGAACCTAAACTCCAACATTACGGGTGCATGGTTGACATCCTTGGACGTGTGGGACAATTAGAATCAGCCATGAAATTCATTGAGGGAATGCCCATTCAACCGAACGATGTGGTTTGGAGGACGTTACTAAGTGCTTGTAAGAATTATGAAAATTTCAAAATTGGGGAACCGGCGGCTAGGCGACTCCTTGGGCTTGATTCTTGTAATTCAAGTGCCTATGTGCTTCTTTCTAATTTGTATGCTGGTTATGGTATGTGGGATGATGTTAGGAAAGTTAGGAAGGAGATGAAAGAAAAGGAACTAAAGAAAGTTCCAGGGTGCAGTTGGATTGAACTTGAGGGAGCTGTTCATAAGTTCTTTGCTGGGGATAAATCTTGTCCTCAAGTTGGAGAGATCTATTCCACCTTAGAGAGACATTATGTTTTGGATTCAGAGGTCACCCATTTTGGGTTCTGAACTCTGAGATTGAGTTGGTAATGTATGGTTTGCAAGTAGATTTGCACATAAATGGTTCAAAGCTGACCATGCTTGGAGCAACCCCAGCTTAACTTAATGGGGAGCTGTGAGCCAAATGTAAGTACCTCGGATTTCTTTCTTTCTTTCTTTCTTTTTTTCAAATTTTAAATTACGTATCCTAAGGATAATATTTGTTGCAACCATCAACTCTGTAGCTTTATGAAGTACAGTGGGTGGGAAGGCATTACTTTGTTGCTTACTCCTTGTATATCATGTGGATTTTACTCATCTTGTAAATTTAGCTTGGAAGAAATTTTATTAGACAAGTGAATTTTTTAGTTCATTGAATTCACATTTCTTTTATTAGTACCCAGTATTTCTGTGGTAAGCAAATGCAGTGAAAATGGACTTGCCATGACTCGTAGGGATATCTGCTTGGCTGGATTATACATGCTGTTATAGTTACATATTGGCGAGGAAGATGTTTCGGTTTTTTTTTTGTTTTTTTGATGTAGTGTAAATGAGGGAAAAAAAAAGGAAAGGAGTTTTAATAATAATGTAACTGAGGTCAAGCAATGAACTGTACTTCCCCTGTTGGAAATTGTATTAAAAATTTTTAGTTTTAACCAACTACCGGATAGCCAGATATGTGATTCCATTAGATAAATATAATCCAATCCAAATAAATATCTGGTCAAACAAATGAGTCAGATTACTAGCTTTACAATAATGCTACATGCCCTTTCAACCGCACCCCGCCACACCACAAATGAAATTGAAAATAAAAAACTCACCCCTGGGCTTCAATACGTCGGTGGCGGTGGCTGCAACCTCCGCAACACGGAGGCGATTGAACCACCACACACGGCTGATCTCTACGGCTTACAAATCCTCGCTGAAGGCAACGTGACCAGATTTGTAATTTTATCACGAGATCTGATCGTACCTAGAACAGATCGGCCCTTCAAGACAAGCATCTTCAACAGCACCGCTGTCATGGCTTGGCGGCGAACACGATGCTTGTCTTGAACGGCTATCTGTTCTACATATGATCCGATCTCGTGCTAAAATTATGAATCTGGACATGTTGCTTGAATCGTCCTAGATGCGTTCGACAAGGATCTGTAGGCCATAAATATCGATGGCGCGTGAGGATGCGATCGCCGCCATGTTACAGAGGTTGTTTGTTTACATGGTTCCATGGACGTGGAAATTAAGATGAAAAGGGCTATAAAGAAAATGAAAGACAGATGAAGATGTGAAGAAATTTCCATGGTCTCTCTCTCGGAAGTGGGCATTGTTTGTTGTGTTATGGGAAGAGAGGTGGGTGGTGACATATTATAAGGAAAATGTTAGCTGTATGTCGCATTCCTAGGAAGGATGGTTTGTTCACTTCTTTAGCATGACCAAAAAAATTCTTGCCATTATTGAATCCTAGAATGCCCCACTTATTAAATATTCAGCTTGTTAGTACAAGAATAGCAGTTGTATTGTTATGGACACAAAAGCATGACATACACATACTTTAATTTAAAAGGATTGGGTATACGACAGCTTTTTGGATGGTTTAATTATTCAGTGAGTTCCGAGAGACTCTAATACTACACCTTCTCGTAGGGTCCATAATTAAATGCACATGTTCATATAAATGTATAGTAGTGAAATGATTCGAAGTACCACGTGGCTATTCGCTAGGACTACTGGATAGTTATTCTTTTGGATGAGAGGTAAGGATGTGATATATGAAGAGATAACCACATAAATTGCACAGCAAACTTTCATGGATTGAATTGATTGGTTCTGGCATTACTGGTGTTTTTAAGTAATTTAATAAATAAGAAATATGTAATTTTTACATATTTCCAGAAATGGACAAAGTGGGGTATAGATGTTACATTTTTTTTTTTTTTAATGAAAAGTTATGAAAAGTTATGTATATGCAGAGTTTTTTTTTCTTCCCTTATTTTTTTTTAATGATAACTTACGTATCATAAGGATAATATTTGTTGCAACCATCAACTCTGTAGCTTTATCAAGTATAGTGGGTTGGTACTTGGTTGGTGGGAACTGGGAAGGCATTACTTTCTTGCTTACATACCATGTGGATTTTACCCATCTTGTAAATTTAGCTTGGAAGAAATTTTACTAGACAAGTAAATATTTTAGTTTATTCAATTGACATTCTATTTCTAGACGAGTACATTAATTTCACTGAACTTGAGAATTACGGAAACAAACTTATAAAAGGGGCGTACCCAGTACACGAAGCTCCCGCATATGCGGGGTCTGGGGAAGAATTGATGTACGCAGTCTTACCCTTACAAGCAGAGAGGCTGTTTCCGAGACTCGAACCTGCGACCTTCAGGCCACAAACTTATGCGATTCCTTAATCTATGATAAGCAAAAGTATTCTGTAAAATTACCCAAAAAAAAGAAAAAAGAAAGTATTCTGTGAAAACAGACGAGCCATGACTCGTAGGCATATCTGCTTGGCCAGACACAACTAATTAACTCCTATTGGCTAGAGCCCTTTCACACGGACTGATGACTTGGCAAACTTAACCAAATTAACCATCAACAGCTTACCTACTTAACGATGAATTAACAGCTTTGCAAGATTTACTAAACACAACTAACAGAGCTTAATCCGCGCCTCATCCTCACTCTGAGTACTATGATTTCGGAATATAATAGGTCTGTTTGTTTGACTAGACTATTGATGAAGAGATATATAATCTTAAATGATAGTTAGTCCAATAAAGTTAATAGTGACTACACTCAGAGACGAACTTAATAAGGGGCCGTGAGATCATGATTCCACTCAATATTTTAAAATTGTTCTACGTTGGAGTATTCTACAATCAGCCCACTGAGCTATGTCAGGGGAAACTCTTTGCATGTAAGAGTTAACTTCCGTGCAAGAGTCTTCAAAAACTATGAACTATTGCGTGCAAGAGTCTTGCCTTATTGTTTTTTTTGCTCAGTAAGAGTCTTGTCTTATTGTTAATGTAGTGGATTGACGCCTAGTGAAAGGACAATAGAAGGGCTGATCTACAATAAACAAAAGATTTTCGTAAGTGAATCTTAAATAAGGTCAGTGAATCTCATATCGTTAGAAAAGAAAAATAGAGAAATAAAGGACATTTTTAGGATAAAAGAGATCACTACTGTTTAATAGTTGGGAAGAACATTCTTTACACCGGCGGTGTAACCCAAAATTTCCTCCAAATCTGTTACATTGCACCATGTGTCCAAATAGTGGTCCCAAAAGTTAGAACATGGATACATGGCGCAATACAATCAATTTGGAGAAAATTTTGGTTTACACCACCGGTGTAAGGAATGTTTCCTCTTAATAGTTGTCCCCAATAAGATTTTGTGGAATTATATATTCGAAATACATTTAATCCAGCCCGTAAAATTTTTAACCAACTACGGAATAGCCAGATATATGATTCCATTAGATACATATAATCCAATCCATATAAATTTCTGGTCGAACAAATGAGTCAGATTACTACCTTTACAATAATGCTACAAACACACCCTTTCAACAACACCATCCTACGTGGCGTGCTATGCAGGCAGGTGATCCCCGCCACTTCACTAACTTGAAAAATAAAAAACTCACCCCTGGGCCTCAACGTAATTTGGGAGGCCGTCGGCGACACAGTCGGCGTAGCAAAATACGTGGCCGCAAACAACCTCTGCAAGACGGTGGCGATTGCATCATCACGTACCGCCGATCTCTACGGCCTATAGATCCTCGCTGAAGGCATCCAAGACAATTCAAGCAACGTGACAAGATTCGTAATTTTAGCACGAGGTCCAATGTCGTCCCCGTGTTGTCTTCAATGGCGTTAGCGGTAAACACGATGCTCATCTTGAACAACTGATCTATTCTAGGCACGATCGAATCTCGTGCTAAAATTACTAATCTGGACATGTTGCTTGAATCGTCCTAGATGCCTTTGATGAGGATCTGTAGGCCGTAGAGATCGACGGCGTGTGATGATGCGATCGCCGCCATGTCGCGGAGGTTGTTTGCGGCCGCTGCTGCGTCGGCTGCGTCATCGAAGGCCTCGCGATTTACGTTGAGGCCCAGGGGTGGATTTTTGATTTTTAAAATTTCGTTTACCTGCCTATGTTAGCATGCCACGTACGACGTGCTGTGATCGATTTTTGAAACTCTTCATTGGACTGGACCACTTGCAGTGCAACCGAGATGTCCTCAGTCGTTAATAGAGGGAAACCGGACGCTGGATTGAAGACATGGCTAGTGACCATGCCCAAGCCCAAGTCAACGACGAGGACATGGGTCTGACCACTCAATAGGGCAACCACTTGGGCTTTTCGACGTCGAAGAGGATCACCGATTTTCCACTCCAAGACCTGAGGTTTTTTAGGTTCGTCGAGAGAGAGTGAATCGCGGGGAAGGTCCACGAGAAGGGTGCATACGACGAGAGGATGGCTCGAACCGCGTTGATTTCGGTTACGGTGTGTGGGTCTAGCTAGTGGGTGTAGAGGGGAGGCAGTTAGTAGATTAATATTGGGCTTGGAAATTTCGGTATAAAGAAAATGAAAGAGAGATGAAGATATGAAGAAATTTCCATGGTATCTCTCTCTCCCTCTCTCTCTCTCTCTCTCTCTTGGAAGTGGACAGTGTTTGTTGTGTAGTGAGTCTAGTGACCTATAAGGAAAATGTCATCTGTCTGTCAGAATTCCTAGAAAGGATGGTTTGTTCACTTCTTTAGCATGTCCAAAAAGGACTTTGGCCATTATTGAATCCTAGAATGCCCCACTAATTCTGTTAGTTAGTATAAGAATAGCAGTTGTATTGTTATGGACCCAAAAGCATGACGTACACATGCTGTAGTTAAAAAGCATTGGGTATACGACAGCGTTTTGGATGGTTTAACTATTCAGTGTGCTTCGGGACACTCTAATACTACACATTCTCGTGAGGTCCTTAACTAAATGCACGGGTCCATATAAATGTGTAGCACTGAAATGATCCAAAGCACTATGTGGCTGTTCGCTGGAACTACTGAATAATTATTCTTTTGGATGAGAGGTAAGGAGATGATATATGAAGATAGCCACATAAATTGCAAAGCAAACTTTCATGGATTGACTTGATTGGTTCTGGTATTACTTTTTAAAGTAATTTAATAAATTTTGAATATCTATTTTTTTACATATTTGCAGAAATGGACAAAATGGGGTACATGTTTTACATTTTATTATGAATCTACTTTTTACATATTCGTAGAAATGGACGAAAGGGGGTAGATGACTAGATGTTGGTCATCTTTAATTAGTATGGATGTTAAATTATGAATTGGTTTTGGTTCTTTGTTTTTGGCCAATAGAGAGAATTTCATCATGAGAAATATTATTAATATATATGCAACGTATTAATATGTTTTGGTTCTTATAAATGCAACGTATTTATATGCAGAGTTTATTTTAATGGTATTAAAACGTATTATTCCTACGTGTTTTGGTAATGTTTTTAAGATGCCACCGCTGTGAAGGGGAGCAACTTGTTTGGTCTTGCGGTGTACTCATTCCTGTTACGAGAATGAAATGACGCCCCAGCTTGACTCGAGACCAGGACTTCTTACAACTTGAACCATAGTAGCACTGAGCGGCCAGAGATTGATAGAAAAGGCAGCCCAACCGCCCTTCCCCCTCGAAACTGGAAGGATAAACAAACCCACTCAATGGACTACCGAGCTACAAGTCATACGACACAGGAGCGGGATTCTCTAAAAAGCCAAGGTCGTGGGTGGCCTCTTTCTTGTGTTTTTGTTTTTGTTTTTAATTTTTTTCAGTGTTTGGTATATTTATGTTTTGTGTTTATTAAAAACGTTTTCAAAATTTCTGAAAAAATATCAAAAAAAAAAAAAAGTGATTTGCACGCCTTGTTTTTAAAACAGGGTAATTTAAAAACAAAAAACCAAAAAATAGAAATTTTATTACCGAACATGTTTTTTTGTTTTTGTTTTTATAAACAATAAACATGATCCTACTTTTAGTCTTTTTAGAAACAAAAAAAAAAACAAAAATATTACCAAACGCCCCGTAGCGGTTGGCTGGTAGATGTCAAGAGAAAAGACTATCCAACATATTCCATTGTGCTATACAAAAAGTACTAGCATGAACCCGTGTTATGCGCAAGTAGTGGCTAGCTCATGTGGTAGAGCTCTTGGATGCCTCATACTGCATATTGGGATTGAGTCCCATTTCCCCTTCCCTATGTAATAGATTAAGAATGACGAATGACCAAAAAAAAAAAAAAAACCCGTGTTATGCAGGAGACAACTTCAAGTGTACACAAGCAATGTTAGTTTGGGTTAAGAAGTTTTTCTTTAAAAAAAAAAAAAAAAAAAAAAAAGACCAAGAAGAAGAAGTTACCAACCTTTTGTCCAACCACGGAATTAAGAAACCTACACAACACATCATACTCATGCTATACATTGGGGTTTGAATACGGATATGTGTTCGGAGCTTGAATGGTTAAACTGATCCTCTCGAATAATGATAGTGACACAAACTTTGTGCCACAATCAACCACAACCCCACTCACATGGGGTGTGGGGCCCGCACGTGGGGCCCATGTAGGACCCACACCCCATGGGATTGTGGTTGGTTGTGGCACAAAGTTTGTGTCACAATCATTTTTGGATCCTCTCCCTTGGCATTTTAACCATTAAATTTACTCCTTATTAATTCCTTGAGAACACTGACAAACTCAAAAAACAAACCTAGTTTTTTAGTAAATATGGTAATTTTTTTTCCCTCAATTGTTGTCTAAATCTTTTCATCGATTCCAATAACATTGAACTAATGTTTCATTTGCAAACAATACAGTAATAATAACCCATTTTCAAAATCATGACTATATGTAATCTGCTCTTATGGAAGCAGTTCAATGTAAATTAGGCATGAGCAGGCCAACAAACAGGTAAATCAGTCTCGAAATTGGGCTTGGCTCGAAGAATTGGGTTGCTTTCGAAGAAATTAACAGGCTTCAGTTCAAAGCTGGAGGTTACTGTTGGCATTACTGGGAAATCCTCTTGACATGGTATGTGATGGAATCCCAAAGTGTACCATAACACAATGTCCTTGTTCTCAATATCGCGGTTCCTGTTTTCATCATCCAAAATAAAATTAGTATCCAAAATTGAGGATCTCTTTGGTGAAGTTTGGCGATAATATAACACCCTGAAAACACACGTGTACACAAAAAATGACGTGTCTGTCTGGTTTCAAATTCTGCCTGTCTCGTGTTTTCAGTTGCAAATGACAACTCAATTTTATTTTTCAAATGGTAAAATGTACCTTTTGGACCACACATCTAGTGTGTCTTCTCCCTTACTTTGATACACCAAAAGCCCGCCAGCCCATTGCTCGGTCGAGTTATATTGAGTAACCCATATCTATAGCATCATTCATCAGCCATACAAGCATTTAGACCGTAAAACTAATAAAACAAAAGATTTAAAAACATAACGAAAAGGAGAGTGCTAGGGGTATAGAACATAAGGGTACAGATTTTGCACAGATCTATTTGGGGACCCACTTGTGGTTCCCACACGGGCAATCCAAACCGTTGATTCAACTCAGAATAATTTTCAAGGAGTCTCGCTTGAAATCACCTCAATCCGACGTGCATAAGTGGTTGATCCAAAACTCACCCATTTAATTCAATTGGGTGAGTTTTGGATCAACCACTTACGCATGTCGGATTGAGGTGATTTCACGCGGGGCCCCTTGGAAAATTATTCTGATATGAACCAATGGTTCGGATTGCCCGTGTGGGACTCACAAATGGGTCCGCGAATAGATCTGTGCAAAATCTGTACCCTTGGGTTTGTACCCTTTAGGTTTTCCGATAACGAAAATAAACTAGGATGATATTGCAAATGATACCTGATTGTTGGCAAAAGCTCCTCTAATTTGTGGGGGATCATTAAGATCAAGCAAGCTAGCTGCATTTCCACCAGGGATAACCTTGTAACCACTTGGGTTTCCCAACCTAGACATCTTCGAAGGATTAACCAAATGAAATTCAGACGGATCATAAATATTAAGCTTAATCCGCGCCTCATCCTCACTCTTAGCCGCGCGTCTCTTAGCTTTCAAGTAACTCTTCCTCGGTGACTGGCCTGGATAAGTCTCCTCCTTCACAAGATTAACCTCGACGAACGAATTATCCGTCCCGTCGATATCCATGTCGAGGTGAAAGGTGACGAAATGGTCGTGAACCACACCGATCACATTTTCAGACACCAATGGACCGGACATGTCGTTTTTTCTAGGAACTTGGTACATATTTTCACGTGGAGTCCCTTTCACCATTAGCATCCCGGATAGCCCTACCTGGTGTGACTAAGTGATTTAGATATATGCTTAACACTTGAATATAAATACTTGTTTGGTGTAGCTTTTTTCCGCAATAATTTGGGCCAATATTTGGATGCAGTTTGCCATTTGCAGCTTATGCCCAAAAATTGCTTGTATGAGCTAAAAAAAACAGATTGTTGGAAACACAAGAGAGTACTATGATTTCGGAATATTATAAATCTGTTTGTTTTTTTTTTTTTCGGAATAGCGAGAAAATTCATTATCTACGAAATCGCCAGTACAGACTGCCGCCGGCGATAGGTAAATCTGTTTGTTTGACTAGACTATGGATGAAGAGATGTATAATATTAGATAATATTTAGTCCAATAAATTAAACGGTCGTTCTAACCTCCGCCCATTAGGTGGTTGATAATATGCATGTAATTCGTAATCTTCTAGATATCTAAGCAAAAATATAGAAGTGTCTAGAAATGTGTATTAAAATATCTAAGTTAGAAGTGTCTAGAAAGACGTAGACTTTGGGAAGATTTTTTGTAATTAGCACATGTTGCACATGTGCAAGAGAGTTCTAGAACTAGACAATTCTAGTCCTACTTAAGTCGGTGGATTAAGCTCTATAAATAGAGCATCTTTGTAACTTTTCCAGTGTAGTTGAAAACCAATCCCAAAAGCATTCCAAAAGGCCTTCGACTTTCACTCCTTTATTACACTTACCACCCCTCCTTTATTACAAATTCACACTCCACTTTTCCTCTTGAATTCTATTTTCCAAAGTTGTTTCACTTTTTCGAAGATCCGTCATTAGCCCTTCCAGGGCTGGATCAACCGGATCTTGAATTGCCAAACCCCGCTTACATTCTTGGATCGCGAATTTGATAAGTTCTTCTTTTTTAGGCGATTCAAGAACTGACAATTCGACAAGTAAAAATGCATGAAAAGAGGCAAACTCTATTGATTTGGGAACCAGTTGGATGGCCTGTCCGGCTGCCATGACCGCCTTCTTGAGCAGACGCCGCTTTTGGGCGACGCCGCTTACATTCGAAACGCACTTGTAAAGTATAGTAGCTTGAAACCGATGAGCAAGCCCGCACTTCGGGTGTTTGTCACACACCTTTTGGATCTCGGTTTGGGCTCTAGAATCGTTTCTCTTGGCGAGATAATTGGCGGTATTAAGGCATTTGTCGACGATCTTCTTGCACTCGGCAGAGTCGTATTCAGGGGGGTGATCGGCAACGGCGAAGCGATTTGAGTGATCAGCGATGGACGGTTCAGATCTATTGGCAGCAAACAGTTCGGATTTATTTGAACAAGATGTGATTTGAGCTGTTCATGGCCGATCACGGACAGCCGTGATCGGCCCAACACCCATGATGTCCCTTCGGGGACAGCACCCATCCCGGGTATGTGATTTCATATCATTAGACAAATGAACTACGTTTTGTAGGATAAAAAAATATCTGTTTAAAAATTGCCGCCACTAAGATTTTGTAGAATTACAAAAGGCCAAAATACATTTAATCCGGCCCGTAAAAATTTTAACCAAATACCGGATAGCCGGATATACGATTCGATTGGATACATATAATCCCATCCAAATATTTATATCTGGACCAACTTTAGCTAGCAATAAACCACACCAAAGTCAAAATATGAGATTTAATAAATAGTACCGAATTACCTTAACGCGTATTAAACCATCTGTTTGGAATTCCCAATCAAATATGTAATCGTAATTCCCTACTGATGCTGCCATTCTTGCAACAAGCGTCACCTTGGGCCTTGATTCTCTGATCTGCAATAACTCTTCGTGTCACTTTCCATTAAAACTTTTTTGGTATGTTCCTTTGTCTTTTCTGAAATTTGTTAGATTCACATATTATTTTTTTTTGAATTATTAATCCTCCGTTTCAACGAGAGCAGTCTAAAAAGTAAAAATTATGAGCAAAAAAAAAAAAAAATCACTAAAGACTAAAAACATACTACTAAATAGTAAATACCTGGTATTTTTTTGCTGTAGTGTCGTTTTATTTTAACAATTTTCCAAAATTTGGTGCACATATTCATATTTTTCTGATTTCTTTCATCGAGAAGAATGATTAATTCCAAAAATTAAGATAAAAAGTTCAACAAAAAACACGAAAACTAAAAAAATACCATACCAATAATTTAGCGGAAACCTAGATAAAAAAAATACCGGTTCTTAACCTTTACTTATACATAAAATATGTGTCACTCTCACGAATATCTTTATTGTATGTTTTACTGAAATGGATTGCGAATTGAGGAATGTGGTGGTGAAAAATATATGAATTTAGTAATAAATTTATGGTGCGTAAAAGAGTAGTAATAAAAATTCTGATATAAAAACACATTTATACAACCGATCCAAATCCAATTGAAGCACCATGCTTAATTTGGTTGGTTTTTAACTAGGAATTTAGCGTGCACCTGAAAATTGTTCAGTTCAGAGTGTCGCCAACTGATATCCCCAGCGTACCGCTCAAACACGCAGATCATATTGGGCCGAACATACGGGCTTCCGTCACTAGAGACGAAAAGCCCATCCATATAGTATGAGTACCTGGGACAGTCATTGAGTGGCACAAGGGAAATTGCTGTTACCCCAAGCCCAAACTCACCCTCATCCATATATGACTTGAAATACCATGATTCATCAGGGTCCATATAGGGCACAAATAACTCTGAAGCAAACCCCTTGTACATGACACTCCTTAGCTCACCGGTCTCCGAGTCTCGAACCATGGCTCGAGAAATTATCAACCCGGCCCGTTGGTCGGGTTTTAGATGGAACTCCCAGTTGGCCCATTTCACGATATGCCCGTGTTCGATTCGGTAGCTTGGGCCATTGGGCTGCTCAATGGAAATTGGGTTAATAGGTTCCATCTCGGGTGCCTTGTCTTGGGCTGCGTACCGGTAATCCGTGTTCAGACTGTTTGGGACCGGTATGCCCCGGCCCGTGTCTGTAATTTTGACCACCTCTCGGTTATCAATGTCTACTGTCAGAGTGAGGCCCTCAATGGGCCTCATGTAGAAATTGGGCGTGCCTTGGGTTGAGAAACACTGGACCTTCACCACCCTCCTCCCTTCTTCATTGGGCCCGAACCAGCCCGCGGAAGGCGTGCCGCAAGACAAATCCGAAAACTCAACACCACGGGCCATGATCGATTTTTGGAACTCTTCATTGGACTGGACCACTTGTAGTGCAACCGAGATGTCCTCGGCTGTCAATAGAGGGTAACCAGACCCTGGATTGGAGACATGGCTAGTGATCAGGCCCAAGCCCAAGTCAACGACGAGGACATGGGTCTGACCACTCAATAAGACAATCACTTGGGCTTTTCGACGTGGGAGAGGATCACCGATTTTCCACTCCAAGACCTGAGGTTTTTCGGGTTCGTCAAGAGAGAGAGAGTGAATCGCCGGGAAGGTCCATGAGAAGGGTGCATAAGATGAGAGGATGGCTCGAACCGCGTTGATTTCGGTTACGGTGAGTGGGTCTAGTGGGTGTAGAGGGGAGGCAGTTAGTAGGTTAATATTGGGCTTGGAAACTTTGGTCTCTAAGACTGATCCAAACTCTGCATGGACTGTAAATCCTTGTTTGTTCACATGGTTCCATGGATGTGGAAAGATGAAAAGGGCTATAAAGAAAATGAAAGAGAGATGAAGATATGAAGAAATTTCCATGGTATCCCTATCTTTCTCTCTCTCTCTCTTGGAAGTGGGCAGTGTTTGTTGTGTAATGGGAGGAGAGATGGGTGGTGACATATTATAGGGAAAATGCTAGCTGTATGACGCGTTCCTAGGAAGGATGTCTTGTTCACTTCATTAGCATGACAAAAAGACTTGCCATTATTGAATGCGACAAAAAGACTTGCCATTACTGAATGCTAGAATGCCCCAATAATTGAGCTGCTGAATAGCAATTGTATTGTTATGGAATATGGACACAAAAGCATGACATAGAATAATTAAAAAGCATTGGGTATAGGACAGCGTTTTGGATGGTCTAATTATTTAGTGCTTCCGAAGCACGGTCACGTCGTGCTCTGGGACACTGTAATACTACACATTCTCGTGGGGTCCACAATTAAAAGTAGGGGTGTTGGCCATGCCCCGGAATACTCTAATACTACACATTCTCATGGGGTTCACAATTAAATGGATGGGCCCATATGAATGTGTAGTAAGTACTACACATCTTAATATTTTGCGTAATTTTTTTATAGGTATTCTGGAAAAAAAATATATACAATTTCGAAAATAACTAAAAAGTAAGAACAATTTCCATTTCGAGAACACTTAATTATGGTGAACCCGTGTGATAATGATACTGTTTTCGTCGAGTGATATGATAACAAAAATACTAGATTAATTTTTTAAATTATGAAAACCATCCCATTAAAACTCGAATGACTGAATTTAGTCTTGAAAAAATCATCGTACGAAGATTTTTTTCATAACATGCACCCCTCCGGACTTTGATTTCTGACTCTGCCACCATAGGCGGCTCTACATTGTCTTAAAGGTGCTCACTTGAACACCCTAAACAATTTTTTTTGTTTAGAATACATGTAATTTTTGTACTTTTATTTAAGTTTTGTCCTTTTTGAACACCCAAACTAAAAATATTTGAACACCCTACACGTAAATATTTGAATACCTAACCCCCAAAAATCCCCATCTTTATGTTGTTGTCTTGAGACACATGATGCATGGCCCATGTGGTGATTTAAAGCCAGATAACGTTTGCATGAAAAATGGACAGTGCGGAAAACATTATCCAAAGGATTTTGAGCCAATCACAAGGATTGGCAAGAATTCAAATCCAATGTATAAACGTCAGGATAGGTAATCCAACGTTAGTGACATAAGTGTGCCACCCCAATCTGTTGGAAAAGAGTGACTTATTTTCTGAACACGATCGAGTTTGATCTATTTCATAACTTCTTCAGAAATAATTACGAACGTTTAGTCAGCTCAGAATAAATAATGGTCTCAAGAAAGAGGATGTAAAGAGTCTTATATAGAAAAATAAAGATAAGCAAAAAAAAAAAAAAAAAGGGTAAAAGAATGTATAAAATCTTCATTGCAAGTACAATGGGCCGAACCATTGCTATAGTTTATTTTTTTCTTAGGACAAAAACAATGGGATACTCTGCTCATACCAAAAGAAGTTACTTGGATCAACTTTGGCCTTGATTTGTGCCAGCCTTTTGAAATTGCTATTGAAATACTTCAATCCCCAAACATCGTACGATGCCCCGGTTGAGAACCCGACGTTGTAAAGGACTGATCCGATCCAGCTCGCCTCAATGCAGTCGTTTTACGAGACGCCCAACTTCGGAAAACTCTCCTCTATCGTAGTCAAGAGTTGCTCACTTTGTCCCAAGAACACAACTGCGAAAGTAACTGCGATCGTCTTGTTTGAATTTCCACCCGCAGAATCAGCAACTCCTATGACAAGACGGATGAAGAGATTCTCAGAGAAGTTATCTTCTACGAGTTGCCACTTCTGAACGAGCTTTGTCGCGCCTGGTTCCAATGTCTTCCTGATTGTGAACACAGTAACTGTGGATGGAACAAGAGCAAGCTGTACTTGCCAAGCGAATATTATTCCAAAGCTCGCTCCTCTGCCGCCTCTGATAGCCCAAAAAAGATCTTCCCCCATTGACGTCCTATCGAGAACTCTTCCATCTGCGTCTATCATATTAGCATCAATGATATTATCCGCAGCAAGGCCATATTTTCTTAAAATGGTACCCATTCCACCGCCGCTAAAGTGCCCTCCAACGCCTACCATAGGGCAAGTACTGGCTGGAAAGCCATATAGATTGCTTTGTTCGGCAATCGCGTGGTACAATTCACCCAGTGTCGTGCCTGATTCGACCCAAGCTGTCTTGATACTCTAAGTGCCTAAATCCCAAAAACCCTAATGAAAGTGCCTAAATCCCCAATACCCTATGAAAGTGTCTAAACTTGATACTCTAAGTCTCTGATGTAGTAGTTTAAGGGCCTAAGTGTTATTTTGTGTCTTTAATGTATGGGGTAATATAAATAGTGTAAGGGGGTCTTTCATTTAGTAGCTTTTTATCATTTAAGAAATATTATCAAGAGTTTCAACTCTTTGTATCCCATTTTGGGAGTTTTTCTCTCTAGAATATCTATGGTATATTCTGGTTTGCAACCTGACCATTGATCTCACCTGAACCTTGCCGGAACCCTATTCCTCACCGGAAAATAGCGCTGGAAATTTCGCCGGAGTACCCAAAACACCTCATTCAACTCATTTTCTTCAAATCTACCAATTTTGAAGCCTGTAAACCCCATTTCGAACCCTTTCGAGCTTTACCCAGTACTTGAATCTTCTTTATAGCAGTCGAATCCAAGTGTACGAACATCGAATCACTGTTTCAGCACTTGTAACATTGAAATAACCCTCCGACACCTCCTTTTGGCACTCGAAATCAACAGAAGGACCTTCGAAAGTCTACTGAGGAACTTGTATTTGCTTTTTCGAGTGCCAAAAGCCTTAGATCTAGCCATTCGAAGCTCGAAGTAGCTGGTTCTATCCATTTCGTTGCTAAAGTCACTGTTTCGGCACTTGCAGCAGTGAAATAGCCCTCCGGCAGCCCCTGTTGGTACTCGAAATCCACAGACAGACCTTTGAAATCCTATTTTGGTGCTCAAAGCTGACTGTTGGACTGATTTCAAGTTTGGTTCGGTGATTTAAGACCTTTACAGTACATTTCCAGGTTTGATTTCAGTACGAGTTGCTACTACATGCTTGGATTTTGTGATTTTGCTTGGGTTTACTGCAATTTGTTGCTGTTTGTTCCAATTTGGTCATTATTTGGAGGAGTTTGTGGTAATTGCTTGTGATTTGCTTGAAGTTTGGGGTCCCAATTGATTGGGTTTTGTTTAATTTGGGTTGAATTGATGGTGGAAGTTGATTTTTGGTGTTGTAATGGCTCATAGAGGAGCTAGAGGTAAGAGAGGAGGTAGAGATAAAGGATTCTTGGTGAGTAAAGGCGAAGATGTTGAGTTTAGCAACTGAAACCATGAGATCGATGAGTTGAGTAAAAAATTTACTACTTTGATTGAAGGAGTGCGTAACTTGCATCCTCCAACCAAAGGTAGTGATTATGTTAAGAATTCTCGAATTCAATTTGAGGATTCTTTGTTAGCTCCGCATTGGCGTAGAGTAAAGTTGAGTGATAATGAAATTCCCAAGTTTTGTGGGAGTCCACAAGAATTCGTTGATTGGTTAAACTGCATTGAGAGTATTTTCGAGTATTATCATGTTACCGAAGAAAAGAAGGTGAAATTGGCATCTAGTTGCCTGAAAGGAAAAGCTTTGGATTGGTGGACACAACTCAAAGTTAGTCTGTCACACCCTCAAATTTAATAAACCAAACACCAATAAAATCCACGTAGGATAAACCAAAAGTCATACATTCCACCGTTGAAAAGTCAAAGTCAAAGTACATCGGGTTTCTACAAGAGGTACTCGTACCCATGCATAAGTAATTAATAGTTAAGAGTTGTTACATAACCAAGTTTTGTCAAAAGATTTAAGGAATCAAAGTTACAATATCATCTCCCAAAATATATTAACGATAGAGAGGATAAAATAACTTCATATCAAATGAGCTTCATGATATGCATCCACATGCCAAGCATTCCAATCACGTGCCTTGCCGAGTACCTGAAAAATGATAGGTTGAGCTCACTAGCCCAGTAGGAAACTTTTCTACCAACGCTAAGGGTATAAAAGATGAAACATGCACATGGAGATGGGATACACATGAATGAATAAGCTAAAATAGTCCAAACTAGGTCGACTTGATGAGAGAATATCCAATAGATGCCCCAAAGATCGAATCAAACCCAAGTGTCTATAGATTTCCTCGTAAACGTTACGTTTCATGTCGTAGATTCAATCCTTTCAAAAACATGGTCATTTTCATAAAACATGTCATTTTTCATCTCTTCACAAATAACCACTTATTTAAATAGGGAATGAATCCCTCTGCCGGATTTCGTGGGCTCCGAACACCCCTGCCGGATTTCGTGGGCTCCGCACACCCCTGCCGGATTTCGTGGGCTCCGAACACCCCTGCCGGATTTCGTGGGCTCCGAACACCCATGGCTAGGGACGCACCAAATGGTGGCCCTAGAGTAAGCAAATTATCCTTTTCAAAAGTTTATCAAACAATCAAGTGTCCCAAAAACATCCATGTAATTCATTTAGTTCGAAAGCTCGTAGTGTGTCGGTTGTGGCAAAGTTAATATGTGTCCAAGAACGTGAGAGATCATAACAAAACATCATTCATACCACGATAGGCTACCAAAGCTTAGAAGTTGATTTGTGAAGCTTAGGAAAGACCAATAAAGGCCCGACGCAAAGAAACATGAAAATGGAATTATGAATCTCGAGAAAACCCGACACCTTGATAGGAGAAAGTACATTTCTCTCAAAATACAAAGGCTATGAATATGAGACCAATTGGGTTTGAAAGTAGACTCATAGAGCTTTCTAACGGTTCAAGAATCGCCTCAATCGGAGTTCGGATGAAGCCGGGGCGTATCCGCGAAGTTGGGTCAACAATCTGCCTTATAGATAGCTGGGTATCGATACCCATGAAAGTTGTATCGATACCAGATCACCAAAAACTGAACAGAACGCTGGGTATCGATACCCATGAAAGGGGGTATCGATACAAAGACCATTACGAGCAAAATTTGCAGATTTTTCCAAAATGGAGGGGGTTTCAACCCAAGCCAAAAATGAGGTTTCAAACAACAAATAACCATAGAAGAGGGATATATCAACAACCAATTCATGGATTTATCAACTAAATACACAAAACCCAAACTCATTCATGATCCAAAGTCAATTCCATGGAGATAATCAAGTTTAACAAGAGTTTTGGGAACAAGAACACAAATAATGCAATCATTCAACCAATATACACTTAGAGGAGGTAGAAGATTGTTCCCTACCTCAAGGAGTTGCTCCAAGTCAACCCAAAAACGAATTTGTAGATCCCCAATTTGAGCAATCCCGAATTTGGTCCTCCCGGAGCGAAAAGATGGTACTCCGAGCTCCCAAACACGCGTAGATGAAGACTCTTTGGTCAATTTGTGAAGAGGTTTGATGAGGAGGGAGTAATTTGAGCTCAAAGGAGCAAAAATGGAGGAGAGAGGAGGAGGGGCTGATTTTTGGGAGAAGAAGAGAATGATATTAGATCAAAAATTCAGCCACACACACATATATATACACACCACTAATTGCACTAGCACCCCTAACATTCCAACGTGTTCCAAAGACAACCCCAAATGCAATCACCAACTCATATTGACCCCATATCACACTATTTTCATTTCCTCACATTTCCCCAACATTATTTCCGGAAAATTATTTAAAAACACGAGTCCTTACATTCTACCCCCCTTAGAAAAATTTTGTCCTCAAAATTTGAAACAACAATGCATTCCAATCCACTACATGCTCATGCATGATATGCAATATGTACTCAACTCATAAACTCATAAAATGCATAACTTAAACATGTACTCACATAGCTTAAACGGAAAATAACTCCGGATGTTTCTCTCTCATTTCATCCTCCCTTTCCCACGTTGATTCCTCGCTACCAAAATTGTTCCACAAAACCCGCACAAGTTGAATTGTCTTACCCCGTAGCGTTTTCTCCCGTGAATCTATAACTCGTATCGGTTTCTCCCCGTAAGATGCATCGGCTTCAAGCTCAAGTTCGGACCATTCTAGCACATGTGATGGATCCGGTTCGTACTTCTTCAACATAGACACGTGAAACACATCGTGAATACCCGATAGCCTTGGCGGTAATGCTAGTCGATACGCAACCTCCCCAATCTTCTCAATGATATCAAATGGCCCAATGTAACGTGGTGATAACTTACCCCCTCGCCCAAAACGAGTCAAACCCCGACGCGGTGAAATCTTGAGGAACACGTGATCCCCCACATCAAACGATAACGGTCGTCTACGTCGATCAGCATAACTCTTTTGGCGACTTTGAGCGGTCAACAAACGTTGGCGAATCACCTTGACTTTCTCGGTCGTTGCCTCTTGCGCGGCTTTAAGCCTCTTGCGAATCAATCCCATCGTCTCGGCAGTTTCGGCTACCAATTCGGGCCCCACTAATGTCGCTTCTCCCAATTCGCTCCAACACACGGGTGATCTACACGGCCTCCCATACAAGGCTTCATATGGAGCCATCTCGATGCTCGATTGATAACTATTATTATACGCAAATTCGACTAACGGTAGATGATCTTCCCAACTTCCCCGAAAATCTAACACACAAGCTCGAAGCATATCTTCTAGGATTTGGATCGTCCTTTCGGATTGTCCATCGGTTTGAGGATGATACGCGGTACTAAACAACAAGTTGGTGCCAAGCGCGGCTTGCAAACCTTGCCAAAAACGTGCCGTAAAACGCGGATCTCTATCGGACACAATGGACACCGGAATCCCATGCAATCGGATAATCTCACGGATGTACAAACGACTAAGCGCTTCAATCGAATTGGTAACTTGAATCGGTAAGAAATGCGCGCTCTTCGTCAATCGGTCCACTATAACCCAAATAGCATCGTGCCCCCTCGGCGATCTCGGTAAACCCGTAACAAAATCCATCGTCACATTCTCCCATTTCCACTCGGCTACCGGTAAAGGTTGCAACTCGCCTGCCGGTCGTTGATGTTCCGCTTTCACTTGTTGACATGTTAAGCACTTGGACACGAAAATAGCCACATCCCTTTTCATTCCCGGCCACCAAAATTGCCTACGCAAGTCGTGATACATTTTCGTCCCACCCGGATGTACGGCCAATGGCGAATGGTGAAATTCTCGTAAAATCTCGCCCCGACACGAATTCGGTACAAATAACTTCCCTTGGAATCTAATACTTTGGTCGGCGTGAATCATCCAACCAATAGGTGCCTCCCCGCTAAGAAATTTGCTTCGAAAGGTACTCGCTTCCTCATCCGTTTGTTGTGCTTCCACCACGCGGGTCGATAAAGTTGAACGAACCGTCAAATTGCATAAAGTAACTCCGTCGCGGACCTCCTCGCAATGCAAAGCGTAAAAACCCAACTCGTTCATCATTTTCCATTCATCGATTGCCAAACTTGCTAGTTGTGTCGGTTTTCTACTCAATGCGTCCGCTACCACGTTTGCCTTGCCCGGATGATATTGAAGTTCGAAATCGTAGTCCTCCATGTGCTCCATCCAACGGCGTTGGCGCAAGTTAAGCTCTTTTTGCGAAAACAAGTACTTCAAACTCTTGTGGTCGGAAAACACCTCAAATTTTTCACCATATAAGTAGTGCCGCCAACTCTTCAAAGCGAAGATCACGGCTGCTAGCTCTAAATCGTGCGTAGGATAATTTCGTTCATGAGTTTTAAGTTGCCGCGACCCGTACGCTACCACTTTACCCCGTTGCATTAACACGCACCCAAGCCCTTCCCGCGAGGCATCACAATACACGGAGTAGCCAACTCCACGCTCGGGCACAATCAAAACAGGCGCACTAGTCAACCGCTTCTTCAACTCCTCGAATGCCAATTCACATTTATCGTCCCAAACAAACCGGGTCCCCTTTCGTGTCAATCTAGTCATTGGTGCTGCTAAACGTGAGAAATCAAGCACGAACCGACGATAATAACCGGCTAAACCCAAAAAGCTTCGGATCTCAAACACGCTCTTCGGACGCTCCCAATTCAAAACCGACTCGACCTTACTTGGATCAACGGACACCCCATCCCTCGATACCACGTGACCCAAAAACTTCACCTCGGCCAACCAAAACTCACACTTACTGAGCTTGGCGTACAAACGATGCTCTCTCAAGGTTTCAAGCACAATGGAAAGATGAGATTGGTGATCTTCTTCGGAAGATGAATAAACAAGGATGTCGTCAACAAAGACCACTACAAACCGATCAAGATAGGCACGAAAAATGCGGTTCATAAGATCCATGAAAGTTGCAGGAGCATTGGTTAAGCCAAATGGCATGACCACGAACTCATAATGGCCATATCGGGTACGAAAAGCGGTTTTGGAAATATCCTCTCGCCGGACTCTCAATTGGTGATAACCGGACCGCAAATCAATCTTAGAAAAGTAAGTGGCACCTCGGAGTTGATCAAACAAATCATCGATCCTAGGCATCGGATATTTATTCTTAATCGTAACCCGGTTGAGCTTACGGTAGTCTATACACAAACGGAGCGACCCATCCTTCTTTTGAGCAAAAAGAGCCGGAGCTCCCCACGGTGAGGTACTTGGACGAATGAACCCCACGTCTTGTAACTCTTGTAGTTGTTTCTTTAATTCTCTCAACTCGGCCGGTGCGAATCGATATGGAGGCATAGAAATCGGTGTGGTGCTTGGGACTAAGTCTATGGTAAACTCGACCTCCCGCTCGGGTGGCAAGCCCGGTAACTCCTCCGGAAAGACGTCCGGAAAGTCACAAACAACTCGCGGTAACTCCCCACGTGTAGACATATCCTCATCTAGCGTCAAGCTAGCTAAGAGGCAAGCAATCGATTCCCTTTCCTGCGGTTCACACAAATATGGCTCCAACGGTTCCCGACGTTCCCCGAAAAATTCAAAACAATTACCCTCCGGCGGACAAATCCGAACCCGACGCTTAAAACAATCGATAGTAGCGTGAAAGGTCGATAACCAATCCATCCCCAAGATAAGATCGAACCCCGTCATGCCCAAAACTATGAAGTCGAACACAAATCGACGATCCCGGATAACCAACTCGCACTCTCGACATATACGATCTAATAGAGTTCTACCACCTAATGGCGTATCAACAAACAATGGCGGACTAAGCTCCTCGGACTCCAACTCTAAAGCACGTACAAATGATGCAGCTATGAAAGAATGCGATGCTCCCGAATCAAACAAAACCTTTGCTAATGAGTGGAATAAAAGAAATGTACCCCTCACAACCGATGCGTCTGGAGTCTGCGAAGTAGTGTGAGGTGGTGGTGGCGGTGGTGCAACTGCAGAAACAGTGAAAACCCGGCCTGGCGTAGTCTGCACTGGCGTGGACGAACTCGCTCCCCGCTCAACCCGTGACCCCTGAACAGAAGTGGTCTGACGGAAGTGTGGCTGACTCTGACTGCCCCTCTGCTGCTGTCGACCAAACCCCTGCCCCTGCCTCGGCTGCTGAACTGATCCGGACTCACTACGCGCACCTCCCTTTTGTGGACAAAACCTCGCTACGTGGCCAAATCCGCCACACCCAAAACAAGCACCCGAAGTCTGAACACGCGGTGGTGGTGGAAGAGCTTTAACCTGAGTACACTGAGAACGAATATGACCCGGTTGGCCACATTGGTAGCAAGTGTTCGGCGGCCTCGACGAATTTCCCCCAAACCCGGAAGAAGTAGGTGCCCTGAAAGTCGAACGATTCGGCATAGATTGGAAAGAATCCCTCATCCTCTTCCTATTTTGGTTCACATAACCTCCCGTCGGTGCACTCAAAGTAGTAGTCGGCGGTCTAGACTCCAATCTCCTAACACTCTTTTGTTCACCCTCTTCGCTCTCCAAACTCCTAGCCAACTCCACAATATCGGAAAACCTCTCGAGCTTACTGCTCATCACAAACTTCCTAATGTTTGAGTCCAAACCCTTCACAAACCTCTTGCATTTTCTCTCCTCCGTATTCACGAGTTCCGGCGCAAAACGGGACAAAGATTGGAACTTCATGGCATACTCTGAAACGGTCATCGTGCCTTGCTCAAGCCTCTCAAATTGCTCTCTAAGTTGCTCTTTGTACGAATTTGGAAAGTATTGGTCCTCGAACTTCACCTCAAACTCGGCCCATGTTATGTTTTCAACGTCCGGTTCATCAACATTTCGTGCCGCCCTAGCCGCTTTCCTAGCATCCCTCCGCTCCGCAAGAACCGATTGCCACCACTCATTGGCTTCCCCGGTAAGTTGGCAAGCTACAAGACGAACCCTCAAATTATCCTCGGTAATGTCAAGCAAGTCAAACAATTTTCGAATCTCCGATAGCCAATGATTTGCGACCAACGGATCAACATTAAGCCCGTCGAACTTAGGTGGGTCCATGTGACGAAACTCCTTGGCCACTTCCATAGCGCGAGTAGTAGTATGGGCCCTAGGTGTTTGAGCCAAGAGATTATGCGCCGCAAGCGCCGCCACAAAGTCGGTCATGAATGGATTCGGTGGGTTTTGCTCTCCCGGTTGTTGTACCTCTTCCTCACGCCTCTCATCTCGACCCCCCGAATGTTCCCCATGATGACTAACCTCATCCCCCATTCGTTCATTGCGACCACGACCACGGCCTCTCCTCCGGTTACCTACCCTACCAATTCTATCGCCTCTCTTCGGTGGCATGGTTCTATAAGAAGATAAGAAAGAAAATCATTAACAACCAACATTATCTCAAACTAAGACCCAAGCCTTCAACGCAATCCCAACACGGGAAACAACTCAACACGATGCTCCAAAACCAATAAGTACTATGAGACATTAATGTCCTACTCATGAATGTCACACAAGCACACAATGAATGAGAAAATACGATTTTCATGAGAAAACTTATGCAATGGTTTGAGCCCCAAGACTCGAAGTCTTTCCCACGGTTCCTAAGTTTTCGAACCTAAGCTCTGATACCAAGTTGTCACACCCTCAAATTTAATAAACCAAACACCAATAAAATCCACGTAGGATAAACCAAAAGTCATACATTCCACCGTTGAAAAGTCAAAGTCAAAGTACATCGGGTTTCTACAAGAGGTACTCGTACCCATGCATAAGTAATTAATAGTTAAGAGTTGTTACATAACCAAGTTTTGTCAAAAGATTTAAGGAATCAAAGTTACAATATCATCTCCCAAAATATATTAACGATAGAGAGGATAAAATAACTTCATATCAAATGAGCTTCATGATATGCATCCACATGCCAAGCATTCCAATCACGTGCCTTGCCGAGTACCTGAAAAATGATAGGTTGAGCTCACTAGCCCAGTAGGAAACTTTTCTACCAACGCTAAGGGTATAAAAGATGAAACATGCACATGGAGATGGGATACACATGAATGAATAAGCTAAAATAGTCCAAACTAGGTCGACTTGATGAGAGAATATCCAATAGATGCCCCAAAGATCGAATCAAACCCAAGTGTCTATAGATTTCCTCGTAAACGTTACGTTTCATGTCGTAGATTCAATCCTTTCAAAAACATGGTCATTTTCATAAAACATGTCATTTTTCATCTCTTCACAAATAACCACTTATTTAAATAGGGAATGAATCCCTCTGCCGGATTTCGTGGGCTCCGAACACCCCTGCCGGATTTCGTGGGCTCCGCACACCCCTGCCGGATTTCGTGGGCTCCGAACACCCCTGCCGGATTTCGTGGGCTCCGAACACCCATGGCTAGGGACGCACCAAATGGTGGCCCTAGAGTAAGCAAATTATCCTTTTCAAAAGTTTATCAAACAATCAAGTGTCCCAAAAACATCCATGTAATTCATTTAGTTCGAAAGCTCGTAGTGTGTCGGTTGTGGCAAAGTTAATATGTGTCCAAGAACGTGAGAGATCATAACAAAACATCATTCATACCACGATAGGCTACCAAAGCTTAGAAGTTGATTTGTGAAGCTTAGGAAAGACCAATAAAGGCCCGACGCAAAGAAACATGAAAATGGAATTATGAATCTCGAGAAAACCCGACACCTTGATAGGAGAAAGTACATTTCTCTCAAAATACAAAGGCTATGAATATGAGACCAATTGGGTTTGAAAGTAGACTCATAGAGCTTTCTAACGGTTCAAGAATCGCCTCAATCGGAGTTCGGATGAAGCCGGGGCGTATCCGCGAAGTTGGGTCAACAATCTGCCTTATAGATAGCTGGGTATCGATACCCATGAAAGTTGTATCGATACCAGATCACCAAAAACTGAACAGAACGCTGGGTATCGATACCCATGAAAGGGGGTATCGATACAAAGACCATTACGAGCAAAATTTGCAGATTTTTCCAAAATGGAGGGGGTTTCAACCCAAGCCAAAAATGAGGTTTCAAACAACAAATAACCATAGAAGAGGGATATATCAACAACCAATTCATGGATTTATCAACTAAATACACAAAACCCAAACTCATTCATGATCCAAAGTCAATTCCATGGAGATAATCAAGTTTAACAAGAGTTTTGGGAACAAGAACACAAATAATGCAATCATTCAACCAATATACACTTAGAGGAGGTAGAAGATTGTTCCCTACCTCAAGGAGTTGCTCCAAGTCAACCCAAAAACGAATTTGTAGATCCCCAATTTGAGCAATCCCGAATTTGGTCCTCCCGGAGCGAAAAGATGGTACTCCGAGCTCCCAAACACGCGTAGATGAAGACTCTTTGGTCAATTTGTGAAGAGGTTTGATGAGGAGGGAGTAATTTGAGCTCAAAGGAGCAAAAATGGAGGAGAGAGGAGGAGGGGCTGATTTTTGGGAGAAGAAGAGAATGATATTAGATCAAAAATTCAGCCACACACACATATATATACACACCACTAATTGCACTAGCACCCCTAACATTCCAACGTGTTCCAAAGACAACCCCAAATGCAATCACCAACTCATATTGACCCCATATCACACTATTTTCATTTCCTCACATTTCCCCAACATTATTTCCGGAAAATTATTTAAAAACACGAGTCCTTACATAGTCGACAAGGGAGAGGCAAAGAAAGAATTAGAGATTGGGATAAGATGAAGAAGAAGCTCAAGGAGAAATTCCTGCATTTCTATTATCATCTAAATGCCAATTCCTCGACTAGTGTTGGTAAGAGAAAGCTCTTAAGGGCTGGCCCAACTGAAAAGCGACCTTTAATTGGCACTTTGGAGGCTAGAAACCCGTCACCTAGTGGAATATTCGAATGCTTCAAGTATGGAGAACCAATTCTCGAGTTGCAAGTTGGTGAAAAAGTTTGTGAGCGTGTTCTTAATTCCCTCTTTGTTAAGGAGGTGAGAGAATCATGTTGTGATGATGATTACGAGTATGAGAATGTTTCCATGTTTGATGAATATCCAAGTGAAGAACTTAAAGGTGGTTTTGAAGGTAATTGTGTATTTGAGATTAAAGATGAGTATGAAGATGTGTCTGTCTTTGATGAGTCTCCAAAAGAAGACTTCAGAAGTAACTTTGATGATGTTCCCATTTATGATGAGTATACAAATGAGGTCATTGATGGTAACAATGAAGAAGAAGGATTTGAAGACGTTAGTGGTGGTCACAAAGAACAAGAAATGCCTAGTCTTTTGATGTATGAGCCTTGCATTTTTTGGGAAGATAGTGAGCAAGTCTTAGACGAGAGTTATGATAGGGAGATTGATGATTGAGACTTCGAAATTGAAGATGACACACAACTTTACAGGTATGGGAATGATTTTGAAGCCCCATTATTCGATGAAGTGTCAGTTGAACCAAAAGATGTGGATTGCTATGAGATGATGCCTCCCGAGTTGCTCCAATTGCAAGATGTTCAAGTTTATGTGGTATTCGTGCCGGAAACAACTTTTGTTCCTAGACCTTCGCATGTAGAAGTACCAAAAGTGGGCAACAATTACTTTGAGCAACTTGAAGATCCCTTGGGGATGGTGTTCACTCAAGAAAGTCTTGGGCATGATCTTGGGCACGATGTGAAGTTGAAAGTCCTCTATACTAGGGTTGATGATTCTTGTGTGGTTGTGGAATTAAGTGTAGCCTCATATGTTGACGAAGTGTTGATCCGTAAGAGGTATGGCAAATGGGTGATCTCTTGGCACATAAGCATGGATGTAGTGAATGTACACAAACGGAAGCTCGTATTGAAGATGAGTTATTGCAAGAGGGTGACATGATCAATACTTGTTGCTTCAAGCCTAATCTAAATCTACTTACTTTCTTAATTTAGTTGTTTGAGTCTTGTTGTCCAACTTGAGGACAAGTTGTTTCTTTAGAGGGGGAGTCCTGATGTAGTAGTTTAAGGGCCTAAGTGTTATTTTGTGTCTTTAATGTATGGGGTAGTATAAATAGTGTAAGGGGGTCTTTCATTCAGTAGCTTTTTATCATTTAAGAAATATTATCAAGAGTTTCAACTCTTTGTATCCCATTTTGGGAGTCTCTCTCTCTAGAATATCTATGGTATATTCCGGTTTGCATTAGTGCCTAAACTCAAAAAAAGAGTGATTGCCTAAACTCAAACCAATTTTGAGTACAAAGCTATATACTCTCAGTTTTAGCTCATTCTCCTTCTGAAACGTGTTCCTCACACCCGCAGAAAAGAACTAAATCAAATGCAATCAAAACAACCACACTAGCATCATAGAATTTGGAAGAATAAGGAAGGCAGGATAATCTCGAAATAAGAAAGACAGTAACTGAAGAAAACAATACTCTAGATGTGCTTAAGAACTGCACTATCCTTTTTAGTTGCACCAAAATCAATGAGGTAAGAGCTATAATAAAGCTGTCCAACAAGAATAGTATATACTAACTTGTTGTCCGGGTAACTCCTCAGACGATCATCTATTTCCTCCCTTCTGCCTAAAATATAAGTGAAGGGCGCGGGCATAATCATTCTTGTTATTTGCACACACTTGGATACTAGTTCTTTGCAGTTTCTTGTAAACACTTGAACAAGATTCCAATTGCAGGTTAGATTCTTACGTCCCAAAGGATACTAATTTTGAAGACAGTCGTGCAATTTCTCAAATAATGAATGCAATACATGATCAACACGGTTAATCAAATTACTACAAGCAAGTAAAGATAACGAACCCACTTGCACCAATTCCATCGAGGATTGCAAGTACTTTTCAAAGCAAATTAACAGCACCAATTGTTCTGGTATTCTTTTTTGAGAAGGGAATGGTTTCTTCTCGTTTTTTGGACAGGTCACCTTTTCCAATATCTCTGATCCAAATATTCTATGTATCAAACAATGGTCACTTTCAGTACATGTGCTTCCTATTGTTGATTTATGCAGACGACCTAATATGGTTGGCAAAGCTTCATAAACCTTGAGCGGCTGTATAAAAATAGAAAACCAAAGAATCTCTAAGTTTATGCCTCATGCAAAAATGTGAAGTATGATGAACAATCAAGAACTTACTTTCTCAGATTCTGTCAGAAAACCTACTAACGAAGCCGTAGTAGTCTTTTCTCCCAAACTTAGGCAAACAAAAATCTCACGTAATTCATGGACAAAAGAATCAAGAGATGCTCAGACACCGGTGGTAGATCCAAAAAGAACTGTCTAAACTGTCTTACATGCCAAAGACTCTATAATTATTTGCAAAAAAAAAAAAAAGATTTATGAAGGGAAAGAAAATAAAATTTATCCAAAAAATTCTTATTAATTATTACATGTATAGTCACATTCATTATTACATGTACAGTCACATTCGTTCCCCCTGTGGTCAATGCAATGAATGTGACTGTACAGGTAATAATTCATATGAATTTTTTGGATAAATTTTATTTCTTTCCCTTTATGAATCATATAATTTTTTTTTTTTGCAAATAATTACAGAGTGGCATGTAAGACAATTTAGACAGTTCTTTTTGGATCTACCGCCGGAGTCTGAGCATCTCCTGGATTCTTTTGTCCATAAATTACGTGAGATTTTTGTTTGCCTAAGTTTGGGAGAAAAGACTACTACGGCTTCGTTAGTAGGTTTTCTGACTGAATCTGAGAAAGTAAGTTCTTGATTGTTCATCAGACTTCATACATAAACTTAGAGATTCTTTGGTTTTCTATTTCTACACAGCCGCTCAAGGTTTATGAAGCTTTGCCAACCATATTAGGCCGTCTGCATAAATCAACAATAGGAAGCACATGTACTGAAAGTGAGCCTTGTTTGATACATAGAATATTTGAATCAGAGATATTGGAAGAGGTGACTTGTCCAAAAAAAGAGAAGAAACCATTCACTCCTCAAAAATGAATACCAGAACAATTGGTGCTGTTAATTTGATTTGAAAAGTACCTGCAATCCTCGATGGACTTGGTGCAAGTGGTTTCGTTATCTTTACTTGCTTGTAGTAATTTGATTAACCGTGTTGATCATGTATTGCATTCATTATTTGGAAAATTGCACGACTGTCTTCAAAACTAGTATCCTTTGGGACATAAGAATCTAACCTGCAATTGGAATCTTGTTCAAGTGTTTACAAGAAACTGCGAAGAACTAGTATCCAAGTGTGTGCAAACCACTTGCACCAAAATATAGACGAGACCCCCTCACACTATTTATACTACCCCATAAGAGCATAATAAAGACTCGTTTTACATGTCGTGTCCAACCTAGATCAACTAACAATCAACCAAAAGTTTAGCAACAATTCCACTTTCCCATTTAGTTTCTATGTGTTTCTGACATAAAAAATCATGTTACACAAGTGAAATATGCGTTCGGGGACCAATCAAGGGCAAGGGAATGGACGGGAACGAAAAATGCACTCGGGGACCAATCTGTGAAAACCGCTCGAGCAGTTGTGGGGACCCGCTCAGGCGAGAATTCCAGGAAGCAACAGCAGTAGCAGCAACCTTGTAGATTTTCAAGGTGATTCAAATGGGCTTCAAATCAAGTAAGGCCAAGACCAAAATTTAACTCATTTGGCAAGATTAAGATGGTTTAACAACTAATTAATGGAGGGAATTAATTGAAACATAGATCAAGCATGAATCAAAACCAATTTGACTAGAAAATGGGTTTCACCAAAATGGCTTTCACAAGCAAGAGGAAATTGATCAAATAGAGGGCAATCCACACACCAACATTCAAATACACTTAGGAATGATAGAAATTTCCCTACCTCAAGGTGTGAAGGCTTCAAATCCAAGATTTAGCAAAACCCTAGTGTCTCCAAAGAGCTCCAACCGAAATACTCCTTCCCAGAGCAAGCTCAATGCAACTCAAGCTTCTAAATACGCGTAAGAGACTAGTTTGAGGAAGGATCTTGAAGGAATTTGGGTGTGCGTGTGCATTTGGTGAGAGGAGTGGAAGAAAATGAAGGAGGAGAGAGGGGAAAAAGTGTTTTCTCTCTCCTCTCACTCACTACTTATACTCAAATTCAAATAATTACGCTAACACTCCCGTATTGACTTGTGTATTAAAAAAAGACCCACATCCAACTTACAACACTTAATAATCCCACAATCTAACTGTTAAAACAATTCCTTACAATTCCCCAACTTTATTTTCCAAATATCATATAAAATTTTTGGGTTTTTACAGCTACTGATGAGGAGGCTTATGAATTTGAAGCTCCAGAGTGCAGATTCTGTTGCCGTGCATTCCAGTGAGTTTCAAAGTTTGGTAAATCAGTTGTCTAATGTTGGAATTAAGCCTCATCATTTGGCCCACGGCCCGCTTGAAGCCCGCAAGGCCCGCAGGATTTTACCCGAGCCCGCCAAATGGGTGGGCTAGCCCAACCCGACTTTTCCATGGGCCGGGCTTGGGCCTAAGAATAGCTCGCCCGTTGGCCCGCCCGATAGCCCAGCCCACCGGCCCGAGATACTAGCCCGCCCGTAGCTCGGTACACTTTTAATGCATTATTGCACGGTTAATGTACATAAGATATAATATATAATGTACACAAAAAAAGTATTATACACATAGTTGGACAAATGTGTGTAATTATTTATATATCTCGGAGTAAAGTTCTAATAGGAAACTAAACATATGCATTGAAATTTTGAGAAGGTATTCAACTTTGACCATCCAACTGAACGTATGCACAGATGGTGGAGATTTTGATATAGACAATGGTTTGATTGTCAAATTTCCCCCCCAAAAACAAAAAAGATATCGACAATGTTTACCCTTTTAAAAGGTATTCAACTTTGACCATCCATTTGTTGCATGGGTAACAACTGCTCATGGTGTATTACTGTTACAGCATATGGTAGGCTAGACAATGTTCAGCTGTAATAAAAAAAAAAATTGCTCCAAAAGGTTTTTTTTTTTTTTTTTGAACAGGCTCCAAAAGGTTCATCTGTAACAAAAATAAAAAATGCATTTGGCCCGCCCGAAGACTGGCCTGCCCGCCCGCCCGACTAGGATAAGCTCGTGGGCTGGGCCTGGGCTTCAACTTTTGAGAGATAGCCCGGCCCGCTAAAAAGAAAAATCCCGCTTAGCCCGGCCCGCGGGAGGGCTTGGGCTGAAAGTTCGCGGGCCGGGCCGGCCCAATGATGACCCTTAGTTGGAATGAAGTTCAATGATGAGTTACCAGGCTCTTTTTTTGCTCAATTCTCTATCGGATCATTGGGAGACACCGGTGGTATTCCTTAGTAACTCAGCGCCATAAGGTAAGTTGATTATGGTTATGGTTAAGGATGCTATTTTCAACAAGTTGATGAGTCACGACACTGATTTCGGACGGAAACAGAGGCAGGAACCAAACAAGAGGAAACAAAAAAAGGGAAAGGAGGCGGCAACTCTTCTCAATTGAGGGGTCATAATTTCACTTGCTATCGTTGCCAAGAAGAGAGGCATATTAAGTATAATTGTCCAATGTACAAGGCGAATAAGGATAAAAACCTACCAAAGGATGCAACAGTGGTGATTCAGGAATCCGATGATGAATATTCATTGGTGTGTTAGATGCTACAACGCAAGGAAATCATAATGGGTACTAGATTCTGGGTGCTTATATCATGTTTGCGGAGATAAGCTATAGTTTTGGGAGTACGAGGCATGTGATGGAGGTCTTGTTCGAATGGCTGATTCGACAAATCGGGTTGTTGGCAAGGGAATAGTGAAATTTCGAATGCCGAGTGATAAAACTGTGAGGCTGGCAGGGGTGTGACACATGCGAGGTGTGAAGAAGAACTTGATATCTCTCGAGATTCTTGATGATAGAGGATCAATAAAGAGAAGAGAGGATGAGGTTATTAAATTTAAAAAAAAGGTATAGGGGTAGAAGAGTCATTTAACATTTTTTGTTAACAGAGTTAAGAGTTGTAATTTAGTCCAAAACCATAGGTAGGTTATTTGGTCATTTGTAAACTTAAGGGAGGTCATCTGCAACTCGACCAAACCACAAGGAGGTAAAGAGCATTTTGCCCAATTTTTTCTTTCAAGTTTTCAGTAGTGTCAATAAGAACAAAGTCAAATTTAGAGTATAGACTCCTACTCATATAAATCAAAACATATATCTTTAACATCAATTTTTTTTTTCTTTGGTCATGTGATCATGTCGTACCGTACAAAAAATATACTATTTATAAGAACTTAGAATTAACTATTACTTCAAAGAATAGTGGCTAAGTCCAAGTATCGATCCACGGAAACAGATTGGCTAAATTACGTTATTTTCAATTGGTTTCTAATTTAATTTATTAAAAGATGATTGGTTTGATTGATTTTGGAAACTGAATGAATTAAGAAAACAAGTAATTAAATTGGTGAAAAACTAGTGAGAGTAAGATCTAGGGTATTGAACCCAACCCCGACCACGTAACTAAGCTATGTGTAGGTTACGGTTATTATTTCGACTCATTAGGGAATATTGCTAGGGCTTGCAAACCCTATCAATACTCGTCTAGAATATGATTGTGTTGCCAATAGGGATGGGCTATCCCATAGCATGGACCGTCTCGGTAGCACAACGCCACAACCCATCTCCTTCACGCGTTGTCCAGTGGCACGATCCGTCATACAAGGATAATCCATCTCCGTCATCCAAGTGCAAGCATTGAAAACCATTGATTAAGTTGGTATTTAAAAACTAGTACACAAATACTCAACAGATTGAAAGCATTAAAATAATTACATTCGATTGCAATGAAAAGAGTTATGGTTAATCAATCGATTCGAATCAATAACCTAAAACCTTTTATATACATAGAGTTACTTGGATCGGGGATTCATCTTCCTCGTATAAGGTGTTTAGCCAACCATGGAGATTAAGATGAACGTGGTTGAAGTTAAAGATGCCATGGAATACCTCTTTTTCGTTGTGTTTCTCTCTCTCAAGGGTTACCTCTCAATAGTTTGAATGGATTCAGAACCCCTAAAACGTACACAGCAGGTCTCTATCTATACAAAACCCTAAAAATTACGTTAAAACGAGTATTCGTAATCTATCTTGAGCCCCACCGTTTGAACGGCTCCCAATAGGCTCCGTTCATTTGCCAAGAAAGTTACTCGAGAAAGTTAATCCCGAGAAAAGTGAAATGAAGTGAAGTAAAGGAAAAGAAAATTTACTTTCCTGTGAGTGTTCAGTTGACAAAGAATTTTTCCAGGAAAATCAAAATTTGTTTGTTTATTTGGCAAGAAAGGAAAATAGTGGGAATGTTGCTTTTGCATTGGCTAACTATGGAAAAAAATTAAATTTATGAGCTAGGTAATCACCAAAACATAATCAAAATTGTCATCATAGAACTTTGTAATCAACCACTAGAAAGATAAATCAGTACGATAACTAAAGAATAATGTGAAACATAAATTCTTCTCCTATTTGAAGACCCACGTACCCAAGTGGCACTTTAGAGTACTTCTGGTGATTGGATTTTTAAGCCCCCTTTAGCAGTGGATTTGCTTAAAAAAATATACCCATTTAACACTCCATATCTATCATCGAGTACTTTTTTTCCCGCAACGTAGTTAATTTTCTAATTAATTTTTGATCTGCATACATACATATAAAAGATACATATGTGTGTGTATACAATACTCCTAGCAGTTTTGTATCGAATCATGAGAAGCGTATGAAAAACAGATAAATTACTGAGATTGATTTGATTATGAATACCAAAGAAATTGAGATGGATGACTTACCTTGCAAATGGACAAACTGTAGAAAACAGAGGTAGAGAAATTAAACCCCAGAGACCCCACCTTTAACTCTGATATAGAGAGAGTTGGGAAATGGCGCCTAAAAATGAGACTTTTGCCACCAGAAAAATAAATTTGGCGGGATAAAGATAATAGCAATGGCGGGAATGACTTTCCCGCGACGCATAATTCCTTGCTTTTGGCAGGATGCATTTTGAGGGAAAGTGAATCCCAGAGGAAAAAATATTTTTGTGGGTCCCATTACTTTTCTGGTAACTGAACACCTCAAAAGTTGAGGAAAAGTTGGTTTTCCCATTCTTTCTTGACAACTGAACGAGGCCTTAGAGTGCTGCCAAGGCTCCTCGCTTCGCTTTGGCACTTCGTAAGGCCCTTCCAAATTGCACTTTCTTGTGCATATTCATCTCCAAGGCCTACAAACACAACAATAACACTAAAATTCACCAAGTAACAATACGGACATACTTTTAAATTGAAAATTAGAGGACTAAACGGGTGCTTTTCAGCACCCATCATCTTGTTATTTTGCCGTGCGAAGTGACTGGCGCGCTGCACAACACCTTTGAGCAAGTGCCTTTGCCTTTCTTCGTTATGTAATAGAGGCCCGAAACAAAATAAGAGTGCGTGTGCTAGCACTAACACGGCCAATGTGTCGAGTGAGATAAGTTCCAATCATCCGGAAGGGAAAGGGATTGTTGCGGATTGTTAGTATTTACTAGCTTTCTACTTGAAGGTTAGAATTAGTGGGCACTATTAGAAAAAGATTGGCATACATACACTTTTATATTCATTGTTACAATTTTTCTCACTTGATGCAACTCTCGATGTGAAGCCTACAAATAATTATCGAGAATATGTAAAGACGAATTTACAGTGGTTATATTGCGTCGAAATTTTTCTGTCAAAAATGTATCCAAAACTGTTGTAGAAGAGGGTACATACCCACTTTCAATCTCCTAACCTCCTACATGAGCAGTAGGGGTGAAAATATAATCGACCATACCGGACCGATTGGAAATTTCGAGGTTCGGTTGGTCTAAACCAGTCCTGATCAGTTTTGGTTTTTTTTTTCAAGGGAAAAAATTTTGATTTCGGTTTGGTCTTTGATTACTTGAAAATATGTCAAACCATATAGAACCGAAAATATCGTAATATGAAAACCAATTAGACCGAAGAGAGGTTTTGATATATTTAATTAACGTTTGACTCTTGGGCCTCTTGACCTGGCTTGTGGTTCCTGGTTTGTGGCCCCAAGATACGAGTTTTGGGCCTAATTCCATTTTTAATAGTAATATTATTTATATAGATTGTGAAATATGCTTGTTTTTTTCTTTTCGGTTGTGGCCCAAACTCTTTTTTATTGTTCCAAATTCTTATGAAGCCCAAATTAAAAACCAAAAAGTATCAAAAAGCCCGACCAAACCGAATCACCTTGAACCGATGTCGGTCCGTCGAATATTCCGTCCAGAATTGGTTTGCATCAATTCTAGATGAGCAGAATGTTAAACAAAATAAAAAATATCTTATCCTCCCCGAGAGAGGAAATAAACAGAAAATGCGAGGGGTGCGAATACCACTAATCTTATTTAAAAGGGTTTGAACAGAAAACGAACCCAACTCTAAGGACTCATCTGTAATTAATGGAACTCATATATAAACGTAGCTTCCCTTCTCATTTGTGATGCTGCTAGGGTTTGTGTGCTGGGAGTAAAGCCGTATTCAGCTAATCAGAGCCGCAGCAGCGAGACACTGTCCTTACAGCCGCCGTCAACATGGGTCGCATGCACAGTCGAGGGTACGTCTCTCTCTCTCTCATTCGCATTGATTTGTACACATTGATCTGTATGTGTTCATATATGTATGTGATTTTGATTGGTATTCTGTTTATGTATTTTGTTACAGTAAGGGTATATCAGCTTCAGCACTTCCATACAAGAGGACGCCACCTAGTTGGCTGAAGATCTCTTCTCAGGATGTATGATTCCCGAAATCCCCTTTTTACTCTTAGCGTTTTTATTTTATTTTATTTACGAAATGAGTAATGTCCAATCCTTATTACGTGTTTGTTCGGATTTAGAATTGATAATTGGATTTGAAATTCTTGCTGTCTGTTGTGAAAAACATCAATTGAGTGGACATTTTATAGCCTTTGGATAACCATTTCCTTGATACTTGAGCTTCCAGCTCCATGTTCATGTACCAAAAATTTTAAGTCTCTTACCGGTCAGAGTTGATTAGCAAATCCGAATTATTAATTGCAGCAAATAGATGGTGTAGATGAGGACTGGCTCATCCAGTCCAAATGTTGGACTGGAAAGGATCCATTTCCTTATGGTTTTGAGCTGATGGATCAATATCAACACCCTTTAGAAATTTAACACATCCACTAATGTTACCTATATGACTATATATGTGTATATATAAGGGTTTCTGTTATGCTTTTATTATAACCATTTCCTTGTATAACTGTTTCTGTTGTGAACAATTAAGCTATGAAAAAAGCACCATGGGTTCTCGGGAAACTGATGCTGGAAACTGCAACCAAGCAAGCAGTGTTTGCATTTCCATTTTCCTCTATCCTTATTCTATTTTCTCTGACCAGAAGGAACTTGACTTGTAGTGAGATATTAAATCGCTTGGACATATCAGCTAAGTCATTAGAATGCAGAAATGTTTGTCTCAGACCTTGTGTCTGTTTCTTTGGTTCTAATTTTATGACGACTATACAGAACCTTAACACGATTTTCCTTTTTAAGTTTAAACTAACTCTTCTGTTTCTTTAGTACATAGAGCCGTAGAGGTGTCTCCGTGTCTTTAACTGGCTTCTTCTTGTAATTCTTTACATTCACTTTTCTTTGTCGCTTGTTCCTAGTTAAACATGAATTCATACTAGTCTGCTCTCCTTATGGAATCCCTGAGTTTGATTTTTATATTTCTTTACATTCACTTTTCTTTGTCGCTTGTTCCTAATTAAATATGAATTCATACTAGTCTGCTCTCCTTATGGAATCCCTGAGTTTGTTTCTTGTAATTGTGTTCAGTTACTTCAAGTATTGTCCCCTTAGAATTTCAGATTTGGATTTCTTCAAGTCTTAGTCTTCCTGTCTTTAGGTTGAGGAGAACATCTGCAAGTTTGCTAAGAAAGGCATGACCCCTTCTCAAATTGGTGTCATTCTTCGTGATTCTCATGGGATCGCCCAGGTGAAGAGTGTTACAGGCAGCAAGATTTTGCGTATTCTCAAGGCTCATGGTACATCTTCAATTTCATTATTCTCCCGATGCTTGAATTATCTTTTGGGAATGGAAGCAAGTTAATTCCATGTTTGCTTATTGTTGGATAGGTCTTGCTCCTGAAATACCAGAGGACCTATACCACCTCATTAAGAAAGCCGTCGCCATCCGGAAGCATTTGGAGAGGAACAGGAAGGATAAGGATTCAAAGTTTAGGTTGATCCTGGTTGAGAGCAGGATTCACAGACTTGCTCGCTATTACAAGAGGACCAAGAAGCTTCCCCCTGTCTGGAAATAGTAAGTTTCCATGCATTTGTTTTTTTTTTTTTTTACTATGTTGGGTTATGGTGGCACGGAATTTATGAAGCATATTGGACCATTAGAATTTATACGCTTCATTCTAGCATGCAGCTGTTGACCTTTTGAAAGCTATTTCTGTTTAGGGTACACAGATGAAATGTGTTTAGATCTGGTGTATTAGCTTGCTAGGGAGTTTAGAAGAAACTTTTATTTGCAAAGCATTCTTCTTTTGCTTCAGCATCACTTAAAATGACTTGCATCAGCATAATAATTGACGTTATTGACTTCCCTTACTATCTAGTTTATGACTTGTTGGCCTTCAACAGCTTTCATTGCTATTGAAAAAATGATCTTTGCTACACTGTAATCTGATGCGTCATAATTCCAAGTTGCTACCATAAATATGATCTAATAAAGAGTGACTGTAAGATTTTAGCAAAACTAGGGGTGTTCAAGAAAACCGACCTAACTGCTAAGCCGATTCATTCTGGACGGAATCGTCTTATTTGGTTTGGTTTTGTGGTTCATTGGTCTGGTTATGGTTATGAAAAAATAAGAACCATTAACTTTGGTTTGGTTACTGGTTAACAATTTATGAACCGTTGTTTGAACAAAACCAAACTGTTAAGAGGAGAAATCTCGTTTGTTAGGGAAGCCTTTAATATACTACTGTACATATGGGAATCCGAACCATTAAGGATTCGGGCAAGAACAGCAGCCTAGGTAAAATTTGGTCCAAATTTACCTATAACCTATCCAACAGTCACTTATTCATTTTAGCTGCTTAACTTTTTGGACACATACTGCCTCAGCCCCTCTATTTTACCTGTACTCAACTAAATCTTGCAACTGATAAAAAATTAATTTCAAACCTTTACTATTTTATATATATGGAACCCTTGTAACCCGGACCCAGAATGAGATATCTGAACTACACATATTATTGGAGTCATTGAGAAGATCATACATGAGAAAAATTATGTTGATCGGATATCGCTAGGTATCAAACATCATATTTGTAGAATAATATTTTTGTTTAAATACCTATAGATGTTCGATGGAGATAAATTTTTTCATGCATAAATTTCTCAACAAACACTGCAAAATGACCAATTCAGATCATCCCATCATGAGCTCGTTGCATGTTTAAAAACAAATTTTCTAAATAAAATGGTTGAAGATATAAGTACATTTGCTGGCACGGGTGGCTTGGAAGCTAGTGAATAGTACCTTGCCCAATCTGGTGTGGTACTGTAGCAGAGTTGGGAAATACCCGAGTCTCCTGGAGCTTATGTATTGATCTCTTCCTAGCTATTTTGACTTAACAAGCAATTCCCCTAGTCTCATGCACTTGCTTTAAGTGTTGAGTAATCAACACTCGGTACTTGCCCAATTTGGTTTGGGATCTTAATAAAACTCTTATAATTTTACAAGTTGTTTGGTTCTTTAAATTCTCAATAGTTTTACGAGTTCACGTGCTTTGGAAAAAGTGTTTTGAATGCTAATGGGATAGAACCAAAACCTGACTGGTCTTGCGGTGTGGTTTAGGTTTTAGTGTCCAATTTTTTAGAACCGTTCGAAATGGTCCGGTTACTAGTTTTCTCGAGAACCAGACAAATCTGGACTGTGTGCACCCTAAGCAAAGCTAGTGCCATCATTTCTCTGTTGATTGCGACAACATTGCGGGTTTCAATGAAACCGACTGTGATGAATCAAAACAAAATTGTTAGTGAAGTGCATCTCTTCTATCACAATTCTAATCTAGTTGTTCATTGTTTGCAGCGAGTCTACCACCGCCAGCACTCTTGTCGCGTAGGGAAGACTGTGGTAATGGTGGCTAGCTTTTTTACTTCACTTTCTCTTGGATTGAGCAAATCAGTTTTCCAGTATTTAGATGTATTCTCCTTGACAAGTATGATGTTCTCTTGAGAACCAGGGTTTTGTTATTGATGGATGACAACAGACAATATTTGATGCTATGTATTAATTTGTTTTTGTTGGCTTTTCATTTTTTTTCTGTGGGTGGGTAGATTCTTAAATTTGAGTGCCAATTATTTGGTAAGATAACACCTGAAAAATACAGTACTGTCCAAACCATATCCATATATGGTTTCTTTTTCACAAGGTACTAGTATTTTTACTGTCACCTGAAACTACACTAGTTCCCCATGTTTTTACTAGAATGCTTTCGAAAAAGGTGACAGATTACCTTTTATTTTTATTTTTTTTACGGTTAGTTTTTCTGCTCTCAAAAAGTTTTGGGCTCGGAGTCTCGGACCAAATGATCAGGTTGTCCTTTGTGCTTAAACTTGCAAAACGGATGTTTAAAAACAAATTTTTAGTGCATTTGTAAGAAAGCAAAGTTTGAAATTGTTTCCTTGATTTTTTTCGTACGTTGTTTTCTATTCGCTAAAATCAACAGTTGATTTTAGTGAATGAGGAAGCCATTTGCTAAAGATTTTTTAGTGGCTCTCCCTTCCGATCTTTGAACACCAGCCACCTCTCCCTTCCTTCTCCTTTCCAATCTTCGAACCCCTCTCCGCCTCATGTTTTCTTTTCAGCGGCTCAAATCTTCCCTCTTCAAACCTCCATTTTCAAACCCCTATACCAACCTTCCCCTCCTCTACTGCTCCACCTCAATCTACATGTACCCTTTGCCGTGCTTCCACGCCCACTGTCCACCACACCCTCACCCGCCTCAGATCTGCAGCCACTCCGCCTCCTTCCTTAGTTTGAGGGGTCCAACTAAGAAAGAAAGAACTCTAGGGATGGGTTGGCTCTGTCCACCGGCGAGTAAAGCGACTAGCCTGGCGGCAATTCTGGTGCTTGTCCACTGCCATGTTTTTTATCTCCTGTTTTTGTAGTCTATCCCCTACGTGGCATTTGCTCCGGTTGGAGAGTCTCCGATCTATGTAGATCTCTAGACTATTTCTACCCCCTCAGGGGTTCATCTGTACTCAATGAATTACTATTCAAACACATGGATAAACCATTTTTCGTTGCGGGCTTGTCTCGATGGAGGGCTCCGATTTGGCGTTTGTAGCCCTTTAGGGCATTTCTGAGTTAATAGATCTGTGTAAAAAAAAAAATATATGTAAAGATTTTAGCAAATTGCTTTTTCATTTGTTAAAACCAACTATTGATTTTATCAAATTGGAAACTCAATCTATTGTATGTGATTTGCAGCATTAGCTCTTCTCTAAGTTGAAGGGTTATCCAACTGCAGCAGGATTGGTCCCAGAGCTCTCACCCTAAGGGATATTTTGAACCCGTCCACACTATCTTACTCCTTCCGTCCCTTTTTTATATGTAGTAGAGTATTCCATTTTGTACTGTCATTTAATAAACATTTGTTTTGAAAAGTTAATAAGTAAAAGTTTGTACAATTATTATTTTGTCCTTTTGAAAATTTAATGGGTAAAAAATTAATAGGTAAAAGTGAAAGATAATTTTATAAAATAGAGGTAAAAGTTGATGTGAAAAATGTAAAGTGAATGTAAAAGTTGATGTACAAGGTATAATGATAATATTTATTTAATAAGTTGGATTTATGAAGCAACACACTTAAAAATGGATGGAAGGAGTAATATTTTTCGAAAAAATCATTAAAGCTACAGTTTACCATCTCAAATAGTAATCACTAGAAAAAAACTTTTAAGAACTGTTCTAACACAATTTTCATTTATTTTGTACCGTAAATTCTGGGGGTTCAACTATTCATTAACTGTCCTTCTATTGTGCATGTAGTGCTGCCCCACAGATTTGGTTACGCCTTCAACGCTCCCTCACAGCTTCTCTCTCTAAAATTTACACCTCTCCTACATCTCCAAAACTCCTCCATGGTTTCTCTATCCTTCCATACCCCCCCCCCCCCCCCCCCCCCCGCGGCCGCATCCTTTCGCCCCTCTCCACTTCTCTATTTTTTTTTTTACTCTTTTCCGCAAGTGTGACCGAGGTAGCGGTGGTGGTTGTTAATGACGGCTTTCGACGGCGTTAATGGAATCCCAGCGACTGGATCTCTTGGTCGTTTTTCGGCGGTCGTTACTGGATTTCGGCCACTCGTTCGGTTCGCGACGAATTGGGCTCTCATTTTCATGGGCGGCGGTACAACGGTGGTGTCTTCAGGGTCCTAGTCAATTCTCTTTTTCTCCTCCCCTGACCTTCGTTGATCTACTTTTGGGCTTCGTGTGGCAGCTCTGCTTACCGCCGTAGCGAAACCGATTTCAGGCTTAATGGCTAGGTTGGCTTCGGGTTTTGCATGTGTCTCTGGTTCTCCTCCTCAGGGACGGAGCCAGGATTTTGGCGTAGGGGGGACGGATATACACAATAAAAAATAATTAAAATTAAGAAAACGATATGAATTTTTACTAACTAAAAAAGAATAAAATAAATAAACAAATACACACACACACACACAAAATAACATCAATACATATGAAACTAAACATGTTTCTAATATCAACTTAGATTGCAAAAGGTATTAACGTTTATTTAATCCTATCTAGTGTCTACTGAAATTAGGCATCTTGAACTGTGCTCGACACTCTTTCTTGTTATTAAAAGCATCAATGATAAAGTCTGTGTCCAACCCTCGAGCAATATCTTTCTCAATATACGTGATCAAGAAATTTGCTAAATAATCATCGTCCATCTTGTTGCGAAGTCTTGTCTTCACACATTTCATAGCAGAAAATGCACGTTTGGTTGTAGCCGTTGAACATGTAAAGTTAATATAAGCTGAATCAACCTATCGAAAAGATGATATATCGTGCACTTTCTTGTCTTCGCCAACATTTCACTCAACTTTGGTATCGCTGACAGATTTTAGAACTCAGGATGCCTAGACACATCAAGCTTATAATTTTGCAATTGATATCTTAAGTGGTACTTTTCTTACTCAGTGAAATCCATTGGATAATACTTCTCTGCAAGCTTGCAAGTATCTTCAATGTTGAATGATCTGAAGCTATCGCGAGATCTAGAGATGTGCTGAGAATGAGCAACTCGATTGTATCTTCCTTAAACCGAGTGTTCAATTCTTGCAATTGAGAATCAAATGTTTTGGGAGCCCCAATTTCTTTTGCTCTTTTCTTTTCCCTTCACCTCTGACGTCCAGAGACCAATTTAAAGAGTTTTGGGTTTCCAAAATTTCAGTGAGCCTCAATTTTTCAAAGTGAACGGGTCTTGAGTCCCTGAAGTAAGTTGGGTTATAAATTTTGAGCGTTGTTTTGTTTATAAGAATTGTAATTAAACATCATTAAAACCAGTTTTAGTACAAAGTTGTTTCATAGCTTGATAAATAGCCTCAAGGATGGGTTCGGTTCTCTTGTTCCATCCTTGCTCCTCCTGTTCTCCGTTTGATGGGTTCGGTTCTCCGGTCTTCATTAATGGATGTGGCAGGCCTAATGGCAAGAGTGGCTGAGGTTGTGGGTGGTGGTCTGGTGGTGGCTGTTGCAGGTTTCCGTTTGTGTGGTGGAGGCCGTTGGAATGGATGGGTAGAGCTTTATGTTTGGGCTTCAATGTCTAATTTAGTGTGGCCTATTAGGGTTGGGTGGTCACTTGAGCACCCTCAAGGAAATTTTTTGTCTAGAAATATATGTAAAAATTTTATTTTTAGTTTAGTATAGCCATTGTTGAACACCCTAATCACAAATATTTGAACACCCTACTCAAAAATATTTGAACACCTAGCTCAACAAGTCAGCCACAAATCAATTTTATGTAAATAACCAACTAAAGTCTAAAGTCTTCCCATAGATGGTCAATATACACTCTAAAGACTTTTATATTTTATAGTATTACATGTGATATATATATATATATACACCAAACTTCACCTCCAAACTCCCGGATTCTGTTAAGTTCCGGACCTCCACCTTCCCAATTTTTTTTTTAAAATCCGAACCATTAGATGTGTTTAAAAGGTGTTTTCAAGGTCCAACGCGAAGATTTGGCAAAAAAAAAATACCCGGAAGGGCTTGATCGGAGCTGTTTTTCACAAAAACGCTATATTTCGGATCGTCGAAATTTGGTCCGGAAAGTCAAAAATACCCCTAGGTCCGTAACTTAACTAAGTTAAGGGAGTTTGGATAGGAAGGGAACTCTCTCTATATATATATACATATATTATTATTATTATTATTATTTTAACATTTATATTATGAAATACACCAATTCTGGTAATTCACAATAGAATCCTTAATACACCAGTTTAAAACAAAATTCACACTCTTTACGACCAAAATTAGGAAAATCAAGAAAAAAAGTATTTATTGGATTGATATACTATGACTTCACTCTGAGCAACAATCGGTTCTCTATTGTAAAAAAAAAAATTGAATATTTGTGCGAATCTATTCGGCACACAAATTTCTACAATAAATATTAGTGTATTTATCCCCCGATTTAATTTTAGTTGACTCAATAACATAGAATTCGCCAAGAAAATTTGTGACATCTTAAGTATTTTGCATATCATTTGGCCCCATTATTCACACTAATATATAAAATTTTTGTATATATATATACTAGTTAGTAGAGCTATTAGAGTTAAGTTAAATGTGGAACACCCTATCCAAAATTTCTGGAGCCGCCACTGCTTCTGCCTTTAGGTGTCTCGGGCTTAGCCCTTGGGTGTTTTAGTTTCTTTATCCCTTGGTTGGAATCCCCACTCCTCTCCTTTATCTTGATGTACCATTTGTCAAGATTTCTCTAATAAACTTTTTGCTTATCATAAGGGGGGGAAAAAAAACAGTCCTTCTATTGTTAGCACACTGGGCTGACGATAAGCAAGAGTTTTCCATGGAAGAACTTTTGTGCGCTAAATTTTCACTTTTTAAAGATTCTTACACGGAAGAGTTCCCACGTTTTAAATCTTAACTTTCGCCAATTGGGGTGGCGATAGGATTTTCTTATTCATTAATAGCAAAATTATCTTTAGTGGCATTGACCAATATTATAATATCCATAATCATGGTGTCTAATTTTAAAATCCTTGGTAAATATGTAAAGTAATACTACTAAAAACATGGTGGCACAAAAGCAAATACGGTGCACGAAAGACCAGATTGAGGGAAAGCTTGGGGATTTAAACGTTGTTAATGTACCCAATCACAAAGCAAAATGACTGTCATTCCTCCACCATATATCCTTACATATAATTGCAACAGGAGCAGGTGTATCTCTTTCACCCGTTGTACACAACTCTATCTTCTTCTTTATTTTACATTTTTAAATATGGGTCTTGTTGACCTTCACTCATTAGATGGAGTTTAATAGACATATAATGATAAATAAGTTTGGATATCAATATATATATATAGGAACCCCTTCACATCCAAACCCCTTTTTACGGACCTAACGTCCGGACCTCCACCTTCCCAATATTTTTTTGAAAATCCGAACCGTTAGATGTGTTTAAAACGTGATTTTAAGGTCCAACGCGAAGATTTGGAAAAAAAAAATACCCGGAAGGGCTTGATCGGGGCAGTTTTTCACAAAAACGCTATAAAAACAGTTTTATGAAAAACTGCCCCGATCAAGCCCTTCCGGGTATTTTTTTTTGCCAAATCTCCGCGTTGGACCTTAAAATCACGTTTTAAACACATCTAACAGTTCGGATTTTCAAAAAAAAATTTGGAAGGTGGAGGTCCGGACGAAATAAAATCCGGGAGTTTGGATTGGAAGTTTTTTGTATATATATATATATATATATACAAAAAACTTCCTATCCAAACTCCCGGATTTTATAACGTCCGGATCTCCACCTTCCCGATTTTTTTTTGAAAATCCGAACTGTTATAGCGTTTTTATGAAAAACTGCTCCGATCAAGCCCTTCCGGGTATTTTTTTTTTGCCAAATCTTCGCGTTGGACCTTAAAATCACATTTTAAACACATCTAACGGTTCGGATTTTCAAAAAAAATCGGGAAGGTGGAGGTCCGGACGTTAGGTCCGTAAAAAGGGGTTTGGATAGGAAGGGGTTCCATATGTGTGTGTGTGTGTGTGTGTGTATTCACGGATATTAATATATTTTTACAGATGTTAATATACTTTTCTCGAATATCGATGTACTTTCTTCACATTATCGTCCACCTTTTGAATTTAGCATTTTCCTTAAAATATTTACTCCCCTGTCCCATTTTACTTGTTCCCTCGAATATTCATGTCATTTTCAAACGTCTATATCTTTTTATTTGTAAAGTTTTTAAAATTTTGTCTAATAGAACTAATTAAAATCTATCAAATAACATCCATATTGCATATAAAATACATTGTAGATTGAAAACTACAAGAGTTTTGACAAGACATGCATAAGTGTAGGGAGCAATTAAATTGGAACGGAGGGGAGTATAACTTTTGTTGTACACACAAATATATATATATATATATATATATATATATATATATATATATTATGAAACTTATATTTTTGAAATTACTTGAAATGATCTACCAAATGAGATCCCTATTGAATGTAAAATTATGTAAAAATAAAATTTTCATACTTGAAACTAGGCCTGTCAACGGATCGGATTTGATCTAGATCCGATCCGGATCCGAATCCGGTATTTCAGATCCGATAATCCGGATCTGAATCCGGTATTTCAAGTTGAAACACAACTTACTAGCACGCTCAACTTAAATGACTTGCACCGGGAATATAATGACTTGCACTATAAATATGTGACTTGCAATATTTTATTTTATTTTTTTATCGGAATGACTTGCGCTATGAGTAGGGAAGCAAACGAACAGAGCTGCTCGCGAGGGGCTCAGCTCGTTAAGATTCGGCTCGGCTTGGCTCGTTAAATAATTGAGCCGAGCTCGAGCTCGATTTTCGGGCTCGTTTAGTTAACGAGCTCGCCAAAGCTCAGCTCGATTGTATAGGCTCGGCTCGTTTAAGGAGGCTTGTTAAGTAAATTCACCTGGCTTGGCTCGATAAGGGCTCGGCTTGTTTATGACCCAGCCAAGCTCGAGCTCGATTTTTTAATTCGTTTACTTAACAAGCCGAGCTCGAACATAACAAAGCTCGGCTCGGCTCATTTGCACCCTTAGCTATGAAGATATACGAGTAACTTGAATAATTTTTTTTTTATCGAAATGACTTGCATTATGAACATAAATAACATGCTCTTCACATAAATAACTAGTATCGGTAATATAAATAACTTTCGTTTTTTCGTAGATTATTGGTTAATCTTGACAAGAGAAATTCAACAAATAAAAAAATTATGATCAAAATCTATTAAAAAAAATCACTAAAGATAAAAATGCAAAAACTTAAAAGTAAAAAAATTATGACCAATAGTAAACTCAAAATAATAAAAAAACACAAACTTGATTTTTTAAGGTGGATTTCCCAAGTGCGAATTTTTTTTGGTACCGAATACGTGGTACCCAAACTGTCACGACCCAATCCAGAAGGTTAGAAAATCGTGACCGGCCAGTGATTCTAAATCACCCCAGGCCTCTATTAAAAAAAACACATTTGTTCAACTTTTCTAAAATAACCAAATTCGTTAAAATAGAGAGTCGAATCATTAAATTTAACATAATACATTCAGAGGTGAACTAGTGTGCAACAAGAATACTATTTACTAATCCGTTAGTTCACAACTAATGGCACTACCGATACAAATAGAGTTATAGTTTAGGATCACCACAATTTTATTGACAAACATATCTAATTTATATAAATTGGCAGCAGCAAGAACCATCAATCATTAATGACACGGGATTCGTAGAGCCTTCTTTTACCCTTGTTTCCTGGAATGGGTTCATAAACACAAAACCATTACAGTGAGTGTTACGATATCCATAGGTTCCATAATTAACATGGGAATAGTTTAACAAAAAATAACTTTAAAAACAAGTTTTCAATCTTGAAATTGCAATATGTAATTTAGTCAATAATGCAGTTATTCAGGCTCAAAATTGTCAAACCGTAATTTAATCATTAATGCAGTTATTCAGCAAATGCCAAAACTCTAACATCTTTTATGGGCGGACACCGGCAACTGTTTGGAGGAGCGACCCCACCGTTTGGGAAATGATATCAAGTCCATGGGATACCCGGCTATATCCTCTCATTAGGCGCCAAAAACTCAACGCCCAGATGTTTTACCAAAACGAAAATTATAGTCTGTTCTCTTTTTCCTTTTCAATCGATCTCATGTTTATCTTTAAAATTTCATTTCCAAATTGTGCTTATTATGCACTATGATGCTTCCGTACAAGATATCTATTTTCAACGCATTTTATCGATCCAATTTGCAATTCATAATTCACAAAACATTTTAAAATAAACTATGCAACCAATGTATATTCATAACTCACCTCTGTAGCGTGAACCAAAACATTACTGATGTAGGTAATTTAAAAGCCGACCCCGGAACCGGGAGGAGGGAGAGATTCGTTGGGTATTCGCCGGAACGGAAGATGGTCGGTATTGGACATGACAGACAGTTCAACCGAAATGGGTGTGGCAGGAGGGAATGAAATTAGATTATTATGAGGGAGTGGGAAAAGGTTAGGTTAAGAGTCTACTGGTGAGAGAAATGATATTGGCTGTAGGAAGGAAGGAAAAGGCAATAATACACACTTTTTATTTGGGTGTGTATCATATACATCCCTATAAAAATTACGAATTTTTTGCAAAAGTTACGAATTTGTTATAAAAGTTACGATTTTTTTTATAAAAGTTACGAGACACACCAAAATGTTACGAATCATAGAAAATGTTACGAATCATATTGCTGAAAAGTTACGAAAAACTAAAAAATGTTACGATTGCCGATGAGGTGGCACAATCTGGACCATACAATAGGTTCATATGGTACACCCAAATAAGGAGTGTGTATTGTAGCCATTTCCAGGAAGGGAAGAAAATAAGGTGTCAATTGATGCATTTTAAAACGAGAGAGGAGGGGACAATCTATTAGACAAAATTCCATACATGGACCCCTTATCAGAACATCCTACAACTAATGCTCTGGGATAAATTATTCAATGGACAAGAACGAATTCAGCTGGGCAAGAAAATATCCCACCGCCATTATATAAACCAATTCCAGACTGGTTACACTGTCCAAGCTTAGTTTCTAGAAAAATACCAAAAATTCACCGTTCACTAGAAAAATTATTCTAAGATTAACCAAGGCATCGGAATTTGGAGGAAAATTTATAAGAATAGAATTTCATATTGAAATGACAAAAATCGGGTTATCACACAAACGCTGCATCCAAGCCGCCCAAAAGCGTATTGGACGGTCCAGATCAAAACTCTTTTCACATAAATAACTAGTATCAGTAATATTAATATAAACAAAGTTGTTCTTTTTACATAACTAACTAGGCCAGTTTTGGCCTAAGGGGTGTTCCGCTAAGGGTGCCTTTAAAATAAATTGGTTTTTCACAGTTTTTTATGTGATGTATTATGAGAGAATGACATGTCTTGAATTTTGGAATAAACTATTTTTTGTTAGTGGAACACTAAATAATTCATCTGAATTACTTGTTTGTCCTTACTCAATTTTTTTTCTGCATTTGTTAGGCAGAAAACATAAGGGGACCGACGGATGGGGCACCGACCGGCGTCGGGGACCCACTTGTAGGTCCCAAAAGGAAAATCTGAACCGTTAGATCATCTTACAATCGTTTTCCAAGGGGCCCTACGTGAGAATCGAGTTTGGATGAAATGGGGTGATTTTGGATCAAGCACTTAGGGCCGTCCGATTGTCTCGATTCTCGCATAAGGCCCCTCGGAAAACGATTTTAAGATGATCTAACGGTTTGGATTTTTAGTTTGGGACCCACTTGCCGGTCGGTGCACCATTGGTGCACCACCGTCGGTGCATATAGAAGGGTTCTTTGTTAGGCTTGTATCGTTTTTTTTTTTGTAGGTTATTAATTCATCTCAATAAGAGGAATCCAACAAATAAAAAAATTATGATCAAAATCTAAATAAAAAAAAAACTAAAGATAAAAACGCACAAACTTAAAAGTAAAAAATTACGACAAAAAAGCAAATTATGACCAATAGTAAACTCAAAATAATAAAAAAACACAAACTTAAAAAGTAAATAACTCGATTTTTTAAGGTGGATTTCCTAAACGCGAAATTTGTTTTGGGTACCAAACACTAACTTTGAACTCAAACGCTACATCCAGGCCGTCCAAAATTGTATTAAACGGTCCAAATCAAAACTCTCTCTCTCTCTCTCCAAATTCAGACCGTCCAAAACTAAAATGTACAGCCAGATATGCGCGTGCAGGTACCACAATACTAAAAACTAGTTCCGTAAGCGCAGGGTTCCAGCCTAGTTCTTAATGAACACGGAAGGGGTCGCATGCGGGCTGCGGCGTACCCCCAAACAAAGTCAATGGGATTTAGGAATGGGAAGTTACGTATTACAGCCTCCCCCAATCAAATGAATTACTATAGTCCTACCAGAGAGAGAGAGAGTAACAAATTTCTCAAAGCAACCGCGTGAATTTGAACAACACGCCCGGTACCAGCCCTGCCGCGTCTAATCCTATACACACACAAACTCCAGCCCCCTATATATACGTGTTTCTCCCACTTCACAAAACACTTATTATTCACTCCTACATCACCCACAACTCTCTCTCTCTCTCTCTTCCAAAACACCAATCATGTCAAGCCCTAAACAGCCCCACTTGAACGGAGCCTACTACGGCCCTTCAATCCCACCTCCGTCGAAATCCTACCACCGCCCAGGACGCGGAAGCAGCTGCAACCCCTTGAGCTGCCTCTGCGGCTGCATCTTCAACTGCTTCTTCAAGATCCTCTTCTCCGTGCTCCTCACCGCCGGCCTCATCCTCTTCCTCTTCTGGCTCGCCTTCCGCCCGACCAGGGTCAAGTTCCACGTCACCGACGCCGCCCTCACCCAGTTCAACCTCAACACCACCAACGCCACCGGCTCCAATCTCTACTACAATCTGGATCTGAATCTCACCATCCGAAACCCTAACAAGCACATCGGGATCTACTACGACCGTATCGAGGCCCGGGCGTTTTACGGCGGCCAGCGTTTCGCCGTCGATACGCTGACGCCGTTTTACCAGGGGAAGAAGAACACCACGGAGTTGAATGTGGCGTTCCAGGGGGAGCATATTGTGGTGAATGATGTTTCCACGTACGATTCGGAGAAGGGTTCGGGGATTTACAATATCGATGTGAAGCTCTATCTTCGGGTTCGTTTCAAGTTGCGTGCGGTTAAGACTCCCAGATTCAAGCCGAAGATCGAGTGCGATCTGAAGGTGCCGTTGGATTCCAACGGGAAAGCGTCGTCGGGTACTTTTCAAACTACCAAGTGTGGCCTCGATTGGTAGTTTATGGCGTCAGTTGATGATTGCTATACATATTATAGTATAGGATAGACATATTATTGGATAGAATTCGATCTATTGTTTTGGATATTGATGATCTGAGTTTTACTGTTGGTTGTGTTTCAGTTTTCTCTCTGCATATTCGGATTATTTCATTGTATTTTATTTTCTCCATGCCGTTGCTGTGAATATAATAAATAATGGAAGATTTTTTGATTTTCATACGAATCCATTTTTCTTTGAAGATGATTTTTGCATTCTATTTGTTTATAATTGGAATTCAAAATTTGTGTTAGAGTGGTTGTACTGAATGCAATCTTAAGTACTTAAGAAACAAATATTAATTGTAATTATAAGAGGGTGGGTGAGAAATCATTACCTTAACAATTTTTTTTTTCCCCTCCTTTTGAATGTTTGAATATGGCGGATTTCATTGACTTTAGTGTGATTGGTTTTGAGCAAGTCAATCAAAAACTGGTTTGAAGTCCGCAACTGCCCCCTGTTTAGGTGTTTTCCCAGATTAAAAAAGAAGAAGAAGAAGATTCCACTAATGCCAAGTGGCATGACTGCCGATAAATAAAGTCCATGTTCGTGTGTCAAAGATGATCACGACATGCTAAGAGCATCTCCAAAGACGCATAACTGGGTTTTAGCTAAAATGGCTAGGCTAACCCCCAAATTCTATCACCTAGCAGCATCAACACAAGGCTCAGCCCTCTCTCTCTCTCTCTCTCTCGATATTACCTATTATAAAATATACCATAGATTTGGACCATGTGGTGATTCCATAGATTTGGACCATCTGGTGATTCCTTCTTTTTTTTTGGGAACATAGCCATCTGGTGATTCTGGTTTTATACAATTTGTTCATGAAATACCCACTTGGGTATGAAATTGGAGAAATACAATTTGGATTGTTTCGCGAAAGGGTTTATTGTTTTGCCTGCACTCATCTGATATATTGGCTAAGAAGATCATGCAATCATTGCTTAGCACATTCCATAATGCTTTTGTGCAAATTAGGCAAACGATACTTTCATTTGATCACCAAGATTAACAAATTGACCATGAGGAATTATGGGGACTCTGAGCCACTTGTCCTCTTTCAAAACATGTAGGCCTTCTACTTCTTGGCATTCTTTATAGCATTTCCTAATAACGGATGTTCTTATGGAATCATGTCTAAACAGTTTTGCGAAACAACTCTGCGCAACTCCTGGATTTTCAGTATCGTTTTCAATTGTTTGTAAGATTCAAAAACAGATTCTGGTAAAATTTGCAATGGGCATTAAAGTTTGAACAGAATATTCGCAAGCTTTTTGTTTGGAGATTTTGTTAAGCCCCAATTCTGAATACCACAAAACTTTCGTCTTGATTGTATTTGGTATGAAAAGTTGAGAAGTTTATTTAAATGTATCTTGATATCTTAATCCATAGTGTTTGTGGATCTGTTTGATAATTGATGGAAAGGGGCCTATGGGGTGAAGGCGACCTTTGGTGGAAGTTCTTCCTTGCCATGTCGTGTCGTGTCACTTTGTCAAACATTGGTTTGTAGCTTGTATAGTTGGGACAAGGGGGGTTAATCCTGCTCTTGACCAATTCATAGATTGGTTTGATCCTTTTTGTTCTCATGGTAGTGTATAGGGTCTTTTTGTCTGGGGCCCTTTTTTCTACATGGGCAGCATTCCCTTATTACCTTGTTTCTAATCTAAATAATTACACTTATAAAAAAAGGTTCTTGCAATCTGCATATCATAGTCTGGTTTCGTTGCAGATTTTTTCAAACTGCATATATAGGGAGGGTTCCATTTTGTGGGTTGTTTGTTGAATCTGCAAATCACTTGTTGGTTCATGCTTGTTTGCTTGGGAGATTTGGTCCAAAAGCATGAGATGGTGGGGTTTGGCTTCTCTGGTATTGAAGTGTGTCTTAATAGCAGGGTTGTGGTTTATGCTTCTGCATCTGCTGTTTTCTTTTGCTTCTGCACCTGCTCTCTTGGATCTGTTCCTGCTCCTTATTGAAATGCTGCTGCTGGTGTCCCATTATTGCCTATTTTTACAATGTTTTTGGGGGATGTCATCATTGAAATACTTCTTTCTGCTGCTGCTATGATTGGAGGGGATTTACTTACCTGCTTTCTGTCCATTATTGTGGTGTTATTGTGATTTGAATAGCTTAAATGCCTAGGCTATTGGGTAACTCATATATCTTGTCCGCGTGTCCGTGTCCGTGTCCGTCTATTATTTTTGCATTCTTAATAGAAGAGCATGCAACATCAATCTATTCCTCTTGATTTTCTTCAATCATTGATCCAGCTGATGAATGTGGCATACAAGAACCACTCATACTTCTGCGTTTACCGTTTTGTGTGGTACAACATTATACCACCGTTGCTCTTTATTCTATTGCCATACAAAAATGAATTAAAAAATATTTACGATAGTTGAATAACCAAAATGTCTAGGATATTGGGGTGCTCAAGTATTTGATGGCTAGCTAAGTAGTATGCGCCATATTTCCTAGCCAAAGTGGCTAGGGACTGCTGTAGATGCTCTAATTCCCGTGCCGTGATGGCGGAATAACTAATAAGGACCTGTTTTGTGAAAGATTATTTGATTGCTCTTTAGTCGAGTACTTTGATTACGGCAAGTTTCCACTATGATATTTTTGGTATTTTTGATATTCTCTTATAAGTCATTTTCCTCATATACATCAAATGATTTGACATTTAGAAGAAACAATATACACTTTTGACTACAGTGGGAAGACGGTATTTGTAGTTGAAGCTTAGCCTACGTGAAATTAAAAACCAAGATGGGCAAATCATGAGACAATGGTTGACCAAGATCGTCCTAATTTTTGAAATTCGCAAAACACGATAACTACAATTATCCCATAAACATCGAACTTTTGACTTTTTAACTTTTTGGGCATTTTAATTAATATATATGTGAGGAGAATTATATGTCTCGAAAAACATGAAGAGTAAAAAAAAAAAAAAAAAACCTAAAAATGCCCTTAGAGGAGCAACATCGTTTCATGTTTCATGCCCTCTTTTAAATGAAACAACATCGTTTCATGTTTCATGCCCTCTTTTTTGTTAGAGGAGCACGAAAGTAATGTTTGAGAGAATCGCCTGATTTTCTTTTTGTTTCTTCATTCAATAATTTACTTGTGACTTGACTTATGCTCGATACTACTTTCTTAATAACTACTGAATTTTTTTTTATCATAAAGTGTCTCTAATTTGTTTCAAAGAGTATAAGCTAAAGTCTTAGTCGAGACCTGATAGCCTTGTTCGTTTTGGTTTTTAAGAACCGGTTTTCTCAATTATTATTTAATTATTACTTAATTATTACCCCTATTTTTTAATATTATTTTTATTTTTCTCTCTATCTCTCTCCAATCATTAATACCTATTTTTTTTTAATTATTATCCCTATTTCTCCCTCTAATCATTACAAAAACCAAAACTCAAAACCCAAACCAAACACAACCGATGAAAACACTATCATCAATCTATTGACAACAAACCCAACAACTTTTCGATGAAGTTTATTCTAATATTCATTTGACATGTACGCGAGGCCCTAGGATCAGCCCTAAAAATCGTAATCTTGTATAAAAATGAAAATTCGATATACTTTACTGTACTCATTCCTGTTAGGAAAACAACCGGATTTAAAACGCTGGAGCAGTATCCTTTTTTTATTTTTGGACATGCAAGAAGTGTTAAGTGTTAAGTGTTAGTGGTATCCATTGAATACATGAGAAATTGCAGCCTCTTTGGGAAATTCCCCAATGAGGTGGTGCTCAAGTTGGCAAAGTTGCAGAAAAGTCCTTTCATTTCATGCGATTGCGAGTTCGAACCCGTTTGTGGTATAAAGAGGGGATCTTTGCGATTTTTGGCTTTTCACGCTTTTCGAGATAGGCTATTCTCTTCCCATACATCGACTAAAAAGTCTGAAAAGCCCAACATTGCAAAACTGTTAGGCTTGTTTGGACAATCTTCTTCCGTGACCTTTTGGTCTTTTGGAGCAAAAAAAAAAAAAAAAAACAACAATGAATTTTTGGTTTTTAAGAGCAAGCCCAAAGCCAAAAAACGGATAAACCTGGGGGTACAGAAGGCGAGGGACAGAAATGGTACAGAGCGCATTCAGGGACCCACTTTTGGGTTCCACACGAGTGATCCGAACCGTTCATTGTTCTTAAAAGATTTTTCCGAGGGGGCCCACAAAAAATAGCTTAATCGGACGGTTAAAAGTGCTTGAATCAAAGTCTCACCGTTCCAAATCAAAACTCGTGTGAGACTCAAAAGTGGGTCTCCGAGAGCGCTTTGTACATTTTCTGTACAACTTTTTCTGTACCCATACCAGGGTCCAGCCAAAACACCTGGTCTTTAATATAAAGACAATGAATTTAGTCCAAATAATTTATTACACGAAGATAACTTTTGCATGACAATAAAAAAAAATGACCCTAAATTTTTTGTCCAAAAGCACCCTTAAGAACTCCTGTAGTCTCGCCCCGATGGACCAATGGAAAGCCAAGGTGGGCCCATGTTTAAATGAGGAAAATAAAGAAACAGTGTTAATATTAAGGGGTGCTTAACTGGCTTATTTTTTTTATAGTACTTTTTTGTAATTTGTTTTCTTACATTTTGACTTTTTGATATGTCCAAAATGTATTACTATGTAAAGTGTTTGGAAAATATGTATACACTGCATTTTGAAACAAGAGTGGTGTTTGCCGTTTGGGAGATATGTGTAGAGAATACATTACATAGTCTTTTATGTTAACCAGAATGAGATAAAATGAAAAATTAGAAGTCACGAAACTCCTCTCCCCATATTTCTTGCTTTTGTTCTTTAAACTAAGAATTGAAAATGCATTATATGAAAATTTACTTTGGATGAGATAAGCCACGCACCTGAAACTAGAAATTGGAAAAATCAAAATGAAAAAAAGGAGGTATCCAAACACCCCCTAAAATTGCCCTCGGTCCCTTTTTAAATGTCCCATTTGAGAAACACGTATTTTCTTGGACATAAGAAAATATATTTCCATAGCATCATGAGCACTTTAATTTGATGTAAAATAAATTTTAAAATCATATGAAGAAATATACTTTTTGGGGTTTGTAAAAGAACTTATCTCTATAGTGGACATTCAAACGGGGACGGACCGAGAAAAAAAAAACACTTCGGATCGGACTACTTGAACCCGGGGTTCAGGCCCAAGGTTTGGCTGGTAGTCTGGTACCATTAAAATACCCGGTACACTGTTGCGTCACCGCCTGGCGCCTGATCTCTCTCTCTCTCTCTCTCTCTCCCTCTGAGATCGCAGCATCAGCAACGGCAGACGAATCAAGGTTAGCAAACTACGTCCATTTCCTTTCCTCTCTAGATTTTCCCACTTTCTATCGCAACAGAAATTTTCTTCTCTTTTAAGCTTTAATGTCTTTTGCACATGCACCGATTCAACCTGAGAATATCAATTGGATCTTATTAGTACACTTTTAATTTCGGGTTGCTACTTGAATTTATTTGTGGAACCCATGTCTACTGATGATGGGTAATCTCCTGAAATTATCAAGCAGATGGAAAAAATGTAAATTGCAATCATGGGTGTCATAATTTTCTACTACTTGATTTGTGTACTTTGAGTAAAAGAATGAATGCTTGTGACCAGATGGAACCTAATCTTAATACTTTAATGCACTGAAAGATACGCTCATCGTTTGAACCTCGGAAGCTCCAGCTCCAGCTGCTCCACATTGGGTTTAAATGAATCCTTAACTTGCAAAAGTCATCAAAAGTCAAATGTTAGATTTTTGGACAGATTTGTTGGCACTGGCCTAAAATTAAGGAACCCTAAATCTTCGGTCTGCTAAAAAAATTGATAAATATCTCAATGTGTGAGTTATTATTTTATTCACGTATCTTGAGAATCATTTACTAAATTGTTTTAATAATGAGAGTATGAAACTTGTCAAGGAGTACTGCAGTATGTAAAATGTTTTGCCTTTTTCTTATGAGTTGTGAGATGGTATAGCATATTCAAGTTCTCTTTAGTTATGTTGTAAGGTTTGTTTAAACTTTAAAGTATGCTGGTTTATTGAGCATTGACAATGGGTATTGTTGAGTGTGATTTATTTATTCATTTAATTTACATTATTGAAGATATCATATGGCACTACTAAACGAAATTCTTGGAGCCGTCCATGAGGGCAAGAATGTGGAAATATTATATATATGCTTTATTATTTATATATTGTCTTCTTACCTCCTTGTATGAGTTGAGTGTCGTACTAATATATCTTCTCTTAACGTGCTACCTGTGTCTGTTTTATCCTTGTGCAGCCAAGATATAAAGCACAACACTAATGGTACAACAAGAGAATAGGCTTATACATTCCATATGTGGTACTCTGTTTTGTTCTTATGACTGCAGTTAATTAACAGATCCCAAAAGAGGTTCTTTAGAAATGAGAATATGCAGTGGGTGGCATCGCTTCCTTTTATGCCTTCCTCTCATTGTCTTCCTTACTCGTGTACTTTATGGTGATTGTTCTCTCCCTTGTTGTAGTTACTTAATTGCAACTATTTAATTTATGTTTCAATATTTTTAAGGCCTAACAGAAAGATATCTTGCATTTCAGTTTTAGAACTGCAACAAAGTTCAACTGTAGAGAAAATGCACAAAAAACAAACCAACAAATTTGATCATCTTATTCTTGGACCTGCTGCTGGTGAAGGTTTGCATGATCGCCTGCAATGCAAAGGTTTTTCTAATTTTCTCATAGAAATATTCTTCTTCTTGTAACGACAACAGCAGCTTGCATTTGTTGTTGGACTTGGAAATAAGAACTTTGGCTAGTATTTAGTTTTTGGTTTCCCTTAGACAATTTTCCTTGGACGATTTTGTACACCTGCATGCTACTTGTAGGTGAATGGTTTTAGTATTGGACGTATACTAACATATTTTTCGATGATCTTTAGGACGTATCACTTGCTATTCTCTTTTGGTCATCTTTCCTATTCCCGTTAATTATACTTGGAACAGTGAAAATCGTGCAAGAACGATCACTTCCATCTTTTACCTCTAATGTTCTTGTATATTAGTTTATATTGGGAGTCTGTCTATATGTAGCTAGAGTTTTGAGGTCGAAATTGAATGTATGTGATGGTTTTGTACAAGTTGATCATTTGGAAGTCACATCCAATGCTCATTTTTCACTTGATTATTTTTTGATAAACGTACGCGATCTCCTGCATATTTCATTGTTTTGAATTTGTTGCAGGCATCAGAGCTCTTAACAAAACCAATTTTCCCTCCTTGTCAGACAACTCAAATTTTGGAGAGAGCATTTCCTTTGTCACAGTCTTTGCCACTTATGATTCCTCCATTAATAGGCCAATCAATGGTGAATCAAGAGACTTAGTTACTGTTGGGAACTTGTCCTATAGTAAAGCCGAGAGGTCAATGGCCGTTCTGAATGCCTTTATTAACTTCATTCAGGTAATCTCATAAACGTAGCTTGCAGTGCAAAGCTATTATTGTACCCATTTGTTGAGGACATAGAAGCATGATTAAACAAGCATTGGCATAGTAAAAGACTTGGATTCGGAATATTGATTAAGCTCTATTTTTTTCATAATTTTTACGGTTTAGGGGAGAAGGAAGTTCAGAAGTATTAGAAACTTTGCCCATTATGCCTTGTTTAGTTGTTTGACTTTCTCTTTACTTGTGTAATCTATTAATTCCCTCATTTAAACAAATTTGCTTATTGGGTTGAAGTGCCTTTCTGTGCAATTCAGAACTTTTATAAGGGTGATGAACCCTGTGGAAGAGTACTAATTCCTCAACTTATTCTGCTTTTCTTCTTCTTCTTGAAAATTTTCAAAAGGGTGATGAACCCTGTAGGAGAGTAATAAATCAATTTATTCTGCTTTTCTTCTTGTTCTTTTATAAACCTGTGAAGGTTAATTGTTTAGGTAAGAAGCACGCGTCCACATTTGAAACTTCTGGGCTCTAAGTCAGTTTGAATTTTTCCAAGTTGTCTTCTTTGGGGTTGCTTTTTTCCTTTCTGTTTGTTTATTTGGAAATCTGTTTTCATTCTCATCTTTACATTGAGGATCTCCTTGTGCAATTTTTATCTCACCTAAAATTCATTCATACTTGCTCCTGGGTAAAGGACAGAGCGTGAAAACAAGTGATTTTCATTCGATCAGGCAGAGAAATTTGAGATTTCTTTCCGGGATTTTACAGGCAGCGCTAATTATTGATCTGCAGGAGGCAAAAATTAAAGTCAAAGTTATTGCTTGATACATTAGAAAAGAATAGCGACAATGTATTGGACTTAACCTTAGTGCTTCTATATGCTGAGTTTTTTCACTTATAACGTACATATTGCTCAACTCAAGGCTTGTCTTGGTACTTTAAAGATGTATCATTGATTTGTCATAAGTAAATGGCAGATAATGGTTTGGTTGCTTAGAATTACCCCCTGATGTTGGGACTGGTGAGGTCTTGGTTGATCCTTCAGTGATTTGTTAAAAGATGGAAGATGCGAGATGATCTCCAAACTGAAAGTTGGTCATTCCCTTGGATTCTCCAAAGCTTATTGATCATACAAATTGATAAAAAATAATATGAAAAATCTCAGATATAAGTTTCGAAAAGTTTGTAAATTTAATTAGACATAGTGGAACATACGCTAGGGACTAACAATTGGTTTCTTAAGTTCATTTTTTGTTTGAGAACTATATGCTTTGGATTTCTCCCCACCTATGTAGCACGGACATGGACATGGGATACTGGATTTCTAAAACAAGGGACACGGACACGGCGGGGGACAAGGCAAAAATAAATAAAATTTATTTTAAAAAATATATAAATAAGCATCACATATATATATCGTATTACACTTTTAACCCAAAATATTTGAAATAATACACATTTACACCCAAATTTTTTTTCAAAATTGCATATTTACCCCTGCCGTGTTCCCAAATGTGTCCTCCCTCCCGTGTCCCCCTAAAAAAGTTAATTAAGTTTATTGGACACGCCACGTGGCATGTCCCATATGTATTTGCCGTGTCCCCATGTGTCCCCGCATCGGATAGAGGACACGCCGGCCTCTAGGAGTGGCGGTGCTTCATAGCTCCCCGCTCTCTTAGCTCTATGAGTTATTTACAGTTATGATTTTTGTCAGCCACATTTTGCAGTGCTTTAGATAGATCATCCCTGAGGCATCTTTGTGCATCCCTTGGCATAAATATCTTGGTTACCCTGTACTTACTGAAGTTATAGGTTCTGTCCTTGGCATGCAGTATCTTTGTGGATCCCTTGGCATAAATATTGTTGCTGTAATGTACTTTCTAAAGTTCTAGGTTCTGTAAATTTTTATGGCATTGCAATTTCAATCAAATGAGGATCATTGTTGTGTTTAACGTGGCTACTCGTGTCTATAATATTAGAATGAATCATCTGTTGATTTCATCCAGCTAATTATTTCTTCCAGATAAATGAAATGTTTTTGATCGAATTGCGAGGTTCGTTTAATCGGAATATAAACCTATGTTAGGTGCATCTTGTGTTTTCTAAAGAGCTTATAAGTTTTATCTTGTTGGTCTGTATGACATTTGCAGGTGGCAATGCCCCAAAGCAACATAATAATTCTTACTAATCCCGCATCTGAGCTTTCGGTCCACAGAAATAGGGTCACCCTACATCCCATTCAAGGTGAATATTCACGCGACAAATTGATGCTTCAAAGAATCAGGTCTTACATTGTAAGAATGCAAAATGCATCTATAAGTGGAACGTTTTTGCAGTTTGTATGTAGCTATTATATTTTAGCTACAGGCTTTCTTTTGTACTTCGAAATATTCTGGTGCCTGATTTCTTTTTGAGGATTTCAGTTAACATTTCTCTCTTCTATGCATCCAAATCCACACTTACATATGTAAATTTCAATTGTTTAAAAGTGTTGAGCCTGCTCAATAATACCTAGTGAATTGAACGTGTCTTGGAATTAATCTCTCCAAGTGGAATTGACTTTCACTCTCTGGCAGGACTTTCTTGAAACAAGGCTTGAAGAGGCTTCTCAGTGGCAGATGCATTCAAGTCATTACATCTTTACTGACTCAGATGTAGCAGTAGTTGATGACCTAGGGCAGATATTTAAAAACTACCCCACTTTCCATCTGGGTCTCACCTTCAGGAACAACAAAGAGCAACCTCTGAATTCAGGATTTATAGCAGTGAGGGGCACAGCTGATGGGATTCGAAGGTACACAAATTGCAAGTCCGTGTCTCACTTTTTGTATGCTTCGATTTGTTGCGACAAAACAATGCAAGAAACAGAAGGTTTGGATTTCTCTCATTTGTTTGTTAGCTTGAAAGTAATAACGAACCACAAAGTAGAACTTACAACAGATCTTGGGTCCCTTGCGTTTTCTTACTAACACTGTATGCCTTAAAAGTCATTCGCAGAACTTAGAAAAAGGTCAATGTTGTCTATAATGCCATGATGATGTGAGTATGACTGCAGGGCTATGGTTTTCCTAGGGGAAGTTCTAAGGGTATACAGTTCCAAGTACATGAAAGCTTCCCGAATGCTTGGAGATCAATTGGCTCTTGCTTGGGTTGTAAAATCTCACCCTTATTTTGATGCAAAAAGGTTTACCAGACCACAAGCTTTTCAAGAAGAAATTGGCGGTGCTTCTGTTCTCTTCTTACCATGTGCTATTTACAATTGGACACCACCAGAAGGTGCAGGTCAATTTCATGGGATGCCGTTGGATGTAAAGGTATGGTTACTTTTACTTCTTAGAACATCAAGAAGAATGGTTTTGTTGATAACAGTTAAAAGAGTGCAAGCAAATAGGGAAAAGAAGTCTTAACGAAGGAAAAAAAAGAAAAAGATGTGGCAGAATTAAACGTCGTTTCTAGTACACATCATGAACCGCCATGCAATCTCTATGAGGGCTGCAAACGAGCCGAGCTGCGCGCGAGCAGCTCGTGGCTCGGCTCAGCTTGTTTAGTAGTCAAGCCGAGCTCGAGCTCGAGTTTTAGGCTCGTTTGGTAAACGAGCTCGGTAAAGCTCGGCTCGTTAAGTAAATTACCATGGCTTGGCTCGTTAAGGGTTCGAGGTCGATTTTTGGCTCGTTTACTAAACGAGCCAAGCTCGAGCTCTACATAGCTCGGTTCGGCTCAGCACGTTTGCACCCCTAGATAGAAACAACTGAATTCTTTTCAGAGGGAGGAGAAACCGAGAAACCGATGCCCAAAAAGAAGGCAGATAACGCTATTTACCCAAGTCTCAATTTCGTCAAATTTGTCCTCAAGGATTCTTGCTCAGCTCTCCAACCAAAGAACCATAAAGAATTGTGAAGAAAACGCAATCCCACGTAGCTTTGGCTCTCTTTTTTACATTCAAAATCCCTAGAGGTGATCAATAGGACATGACCACAAAATCCGGTGCCAGCAACTGACATCCACCATCTGAAAAAGCTGATGGCATAGAGATGAAGTCAACAGGCAACACTAAATGTGATTTTTTTTTTTTTAATAAAAATCTCAATGACCAAATGTTGTTTGAGGTTTTATATAAACCATTCCTTCGGTTTTGTGAGGGAATTTTTTCAACTCATGCAGGTTGTTCATTTCAAGGGATCGAGGAAACGCTTGATGCTCGAGTCTTGGAACTTCTTAAGTTCTTCCTCGTCTTCCGACATTTCAGATATGTTATGTCTCATCTTAAGCAGTGGAAGGACAAAATATGATTTTTAAAAGAGAGGGAAACACAACCCAATTCATTTGACAAAGTAGCTAGTTGGCATTTTATTATTTACATTATCTGATTATGAGGTTATTGGCTTCCTTGCTGTATCCTTGCATTCGTTGATAACCTAACGTTAAGTTTCGTCCCCCGTCTTACATATTAGGCATTGCTGCCAGTGAATGTTTGGAAGAAACAAGAAAATTCGTGTTTAAGAATATATTTTTTCCTTTCCTATCGTCATAGGTTAGGGAACAGAAGTGGAACAATGTTTAAAGACTTTGTATTATTTTCCTGTGATTATTTCTCCAAATGAAGATGCTTCGCTAGTTTATTTTGGGAATGCTGTATGGATCATATTGTTTTTTTCCTTTTTAATAGTTCCAGGTTTGTTCATTTCTTGTTGATGAGCATTTTGAATTGGTTTTGCCATGTTACTGAGACATTAGCATTCTTACATCTTAAGTAATTTGACTATCCTGGACATAACCTGCATTTCAAGGCTAAAACACGCACCAAATTGCTTGGATTTTGATATTAATGACAGTTTTTCACCACTCATTAACTTGGTAAAGAATGGATTTGGTACTTTGAAATATAAAATTGGACTTCAGTCTCAGCATTGTAAGATTCATTCAGATTTTGCAGGATTGCGAAAAAATAGAGAACTGAATCCACAAAGCATATCTTGGAGTGAAAAATGTCTGAATATTACCCGAAGAATAATGGTCGTAACTCGTCTACTGTGGATTTATTTAGTTGTGAGAATAAATATTTCGCGAAATTATTTTCTGGATTTGCAAGGTTCTTATATGAGAGTTATTAGGATTTCCAATAAACCCACTTTGCCTTCTATTTTATCTGGTTTCAATCATGCGAAAGCAATGCGTTAAACTGGAGCTTAAAAAATGTTTTGAAAGTACAAATTTAACACAACATTACACACACGCTTTTTGGGGAGAGGAATGGGGTGACCCCTTGTTTCATGGGAGTGTGTTACAAAAGTTTGTGCACATTTGTGTGTCCCTAGCATCATTGGCGGATTTGTGGTGGGGACCCCACTTTTTTTTTCATTATAAATTTTTTATGGATGATAAGTCTACTCGTGTTTTTAATATAAATTTGTACATAGTACTTTAATCTATGTTATATTTAAATAATTTAAAATCACCTCATAAAATTTTGTGGATTACACTCGTAGACAAATAATATATACATCGTGTATCAGATACCGAAGAAAAAGTAAAACAAATTCACGTTGTTATCGACACATTAAACCAGAATTATTGTAATATATAGTGTGTAATATAAGGACACTAAAATATACTTTAATATAAAGAGTACGTTGTTTCCAATAAAATTTGTCTTTTCATCTGGCTCCGCTCGAATCGGAATCCTGACTCTGTCACTTCTTATCATTGATGTGATGATATAACCCAAATTTCCAAACACCTAGTAACTGATGAGTTGGTAAGACTCACGAGGCTCTACAAATGAGCATGCCACCCTACCTAAAGTGGTGAAACAATAAACTATTTTCAAGTTATGAAGAAAGTGAAGTAAACCAATAGGAGATCGCCACGTCTGCAGGTATAACCACCAAACTTGGGGGGCCCATCCATATGAAAAAAATTAACCTCTGGCTGACTTTTAATAGCCACTTGTTCAACAATTGCATATGCCTTTGTGTGGGATGTTGCTACATTGTTACTCTAATTGTTGGAGCAAGTTCACAATTGAAATGCAAGTCATTTGACCAGTCTAATTCCAGCATTTGGAAACTTCGAGGCCCCATAAGGTGATGATTTGCCCAGGAAGATTCATTGGTCCCTTCAACTCTCTTGTGTACAACCAGATTTGGATTTTGGCTCTTAAATTTTGATTGGTTTGGCGACAGATTTTCGAGTTTTCTGGTGGCGGCGGCAAAAAAGACTGCAGTTGATCTAGTTTTGATCATGCGGCGGGAAAAAAACTTACCACCCTAGATATCTATGGACTCTCCACCCATCTCCACGAGCAAACCGATGGGTTCCGACACCGACGCTGTTTTCCTTGCTTTGTTTGTTTGTTTGTTTTTTTTTTCCATTGTTTTTGGTTACATTTTGTTTTTTTTGTTTCAGTTGTAAATTGTTTTCGCATCAATGTAATATGTTTATATTTTCCTCAAACAAAAAAAAAAGGTGAGTGCTATGAAAGAACGTCAAGCTATTTTTGAACCCTCCAAACATAGGAGTACAAAAGGACATGATTAAAAAAAAAGAAAAGAAAGACCTATATGCTCTTATAAAAAAGTGATTATATGCTCCTAAACAGTTCCAAGCTAAAGAGTTTAAGGTTGCAAGTTACAAAAGTATGGAACCTCAAGTCTTAATGGGAATAATTCATAGAGAAAAGAGGAACTTATTGTTGGAATTTTTAGAAATTCGAAATGAATAAAATGGGCATCTCTCGAGGCAACTGAAGAGTCCCCTTTCGGGTACAATGAATTTGGGCGAAGCGGCTCAAGAGTCCAACAGTTACACCCCCATGATGTGAGGTTAAAGGCTTTATTCACTCCTGAAATTCATCACGGCAGTTTCTTCCTCTATTAATGTTGCAGCAACTCAAGGGTCTTGGCTTGTCTCTATATTGATCATTCACATTTTTGTTGAGACCACTACAATTTCACATTGCTCCCAAGTTCCTGAAATTCGTTCTGTGAGAGATACTGACGCCACCAGTTAGCTCGCCAAGGCAGTCGACGGTGGTGTTCCGACGACTTGTGATTCTAGACTTCTAGGCGTTTTATCCTGGGAGATTTCCGGCGACTTTTAGTTCTAGGTATTTTTCCCTAGGAGGCGGAAGTCGGTCAGATCCTACAACACCCACGGTAGGCGGCGAATCCGTTCTAAGGAGACTGTAGTATCACACAGTACTCGACTCTTTCATTTACCCACAATACTGTTTGTATTTCGTTTCCTGTAATTTCAATCTAGTTTATGCAATCTGTATTTTCTGTTTCTTTATCCAACTGTAGTCCAATTTGTTTTTTTCGGTGCATAACTGGAGTAGCAAATTACAGTAATTCGGGGACTGGAACAAGCAGAGCAAAACATGATCTGCTACCCCAAACCTGAAAGGCTCTATTTGGTTCACCAGTGCTTTTGGCATGAAGCCTCAGCTAGATAGACGCTGAGGCTGAGATTCATGGCTAAAATCACCCTACATCCTAACAAATGGCTACTTCAGCCTCTATCGTCCAAATACTGAAACGCTGAGAAGAAACCCTTCAAGGCGAGCGAGGGGTTAAGTTTGTTCCAATGAAAATTGAAAAGCTTCAGCTTTCATATGGACCTAAACTTGGTGCCAATAAAACACCACTCACTGGAAACCTAGGAGTAAACTCACCAACACCCCTTTGCACAGAAAGAAATGCAGGAAATATGCCATATACTCCATGGAAACTCCAACAAAAAAGACATACAAGACACACCGAAGCTCCAATTTAACAATCCAGAGGATATTTCAAGGGCTCATGAACTCCAATACCTCTAATCGAATAAATTGCCTCAGCAGTTGCTACTATGAGAACTTAGGCTTAGTTCTCCAAAAAATTTTAGCAACCAAGTTGCTAAAATCAAGCATGATTTTATCTTTTGAGGTGGGGAGGTGATTTTATCTCCAATGAATCTGGACATAATTTAGCCTACTCCTTCGGGTAGCTCTATGATCTTGGCATTAGCATACTTGGAAAAATAAGCAACAAATAGTTTGTGTATCCGTCCCAATAAGTGTCATAGAAATAGACCGTCAATGAACTTCTTTCTACATAATATTTCCAGAGACCAACAGAATAGACTTAAAAACACTTAATGCTTAATCTATCAAAGAGATACAAATAAGTAGTCTTTTCAACCTAAGTGATGATCCCTGAGACCAGTAAAGTTTGTAAGAACATGAACAATACCCCAAAGTGAACAAAACAAGAAATTCAACCACAAAAAATTACAAGGTTTGCCCCAACAATGAGTGGAAGTGTTCTTCAATCTCCACATATAACAAGCTCCACCAAGTTAATAGAGAAGGATCATTCGATAAAATATGTTAGAAGGAAGTGTTCCATATATAATGTACTCAGAAACATATACAAAATGAGGAATTTTGTGTATGAAAATGCAATAATGAATAGAAGAAACAGAAAGTGCAAATGTTAGTGTACTCGAGGGAAAAAATCATTTCACTGAGGAATATCACAGATGAAACTAATACAGCAGAAAAGTTCTATGAGGTGTATGGCCATGATGAATCAGCCACCACTTCAAGCATTCATATTATATGTATTTGGAAGCTACATAAAAGGAGTAACATCATTCGATCAGTTGCAGAAACATATAGAAACCAAAGGTTATATCTCAATGACTAGAAGATCTAAAAATACCGTGTGCTGTTTTATTGCAACTCCATAGCGATGATACAAGTCCACCAATCAGCCAATGTTCTATAAGTCTTGGATTCTACAATGATAGAACTACAACTGTTACAATAGCCAGTATTTAAGGAGATGGTTGGTTCTGCATTTCTTATGATACAGCTCAGGATGCCCAGCAAATAATGCCAACCAACAAAAAAGAACTTCTTCACAGTGGAATTCAATTTCTCCCCTCGTATGGCATCATTAAGATATACGTACCAAAATAGTCGGAAAAAGAACAGAGACAGGTTAAAAAACAATCATATGAATCGAAACGAATAAGAATTGACAAACACCCTACCACACAATTGAATGAATATATCAATGGGAACTCTTCTTTCCAGAACCATAGTAACTCAGATACCACCGGACAAACTTTTTCAAACCCGTCTGAAGATCGGTCGTAGGCTTATACCCTAGCTCCCTCTGAGCAGAGCTTATATTCGCGTGTGTGAATTGCACATCCCCATTCCTTGGCATCTTCATAATCGATCTTTTAGCCTTCACTTTCAAAAGCCTCTCCAAAATGCTCACAAGATCCGAAACTGGCACCGGTGACGTATTCCCCAAATTAAAAACCCTCAATTGAGCTGCCCCCTTCTTCTTCCCCCCACTTCCAGTACTCTTCTCCGCTGTATCCAACGCAGCCAAGCAACCCTTTACAATATCATCAATGTAGGTGAAATCCCTGGCAACAGTCCCGTGATTCGCAGCCTCAAAGATGGGTATTGACTTCCCTTTTAACATATCCTTAGTAAAGAAGAAGTACGCCATATCCGGCCTCCCCCAAGGTCCATACACCGTGAAAAACCTTAACCCAGTTAGCGAAAGCCCGTATATATGGTTATACGTATGTGCAATTTCCTCACCAGCTTTCTTAGTTGCAGCATATAAACTAGCAGGCTGATCAGTCCTATCTTTTTCCGAAAAGGGTACTTTCGTGTTGAGCCCATAGACAGAACTAGATGAAGCCCACACAATTGCAGGCTGTGGGTTTGCAGATTTACAGACTTCAAGAATACTAACAAGACCAGCAATATTGCTATGAACATAAGAGCTAGGGTTTTCCATTGCATACCTCACCCCAGCCTGAGCAGCCAAATGCATCACATGGGTAAAAGGCACAACCTCAAATAGCTTGTTCAAAAGTGCCATATCATTGATATCTCCTTCAACAATAAAAATCCCTGACCGCTCCAATAGGGCCTGACGGGCCCTCTTCAGGGCCGGGTCGTAGTAATCATTGAAATTGTCAAGCCCAATGACGCCATCCCCTCGGCGTTTGAGGGCTGCCGCCACGTGGGTGCCCACAAACCCCGCAGCACCGGTAACAAGGACGGAGATCCCTTTATCGGATCGGACCCGGGCCGAGGAGCGTACCCGCTTTTCCCAAGCTGGTCCACCCCAGGAGTGGGTCCGGAGCGAACGGCGGGAGAGATCTGAGGGGATTGGTGGGGAAGAAGACGGGGATCGGTAAAAGCAGACAAAGATCAAACCCAAAAACACAAAGGACCAAAAAGCGAGCTTGGCTAGAGGAGAGTGGAACCTGACAAGCCTGTGAATGTATGGTGATTTCTCCATCTTGAACTTGCCAGGGGTAGATGGGGCACTATCAATGTGGGACAATTGCTTCATTTTTTCTTGGCAATAATGAAATTTCTCGGGAAATCCTGGATATGAATCAGAACCCTAGGTTTCTTTTGGCTTCTTTCTGGTTGTGGGATTGATTTACCATGTGGGTCTGATGAAATGTGGGGGGAAAATCTAGGGTATGAGATTCTGGGTAGTTCCAATTTCTTCCTGAATTGGGTATTCTTAGGTTAAAGACGAAAGATTGAACGGAAAAAAAAAGGAACAAAAGCAAAAGGGATTTGGATGGGGTTGATGGTGGCGCTCAACTTTTTGTTTCCCTTTTCTTTATTTGTGGAATCTTCTGGTTTCTTGGAGGCACTGATTGCTGTTGTTGAAGAGAGAGACAGAGAGAGAGAGAGAGAGAGGGGCGTTAGCTTTGTAGATGGACTAATGGGGAAGGAGAGAAGAAAACAGTTGGACGGATTCTTCTTTGAAGAGGTCTAATGGAGATCAAGAAGAATCTCAATAACAGAAACTGTAATTAACCAAATGGATTAAAATTGTATTGAAATCTTCTAGGGTTTTCCCCTAATCATTACTCAAAGGAAATCAAAAGGATAGGCGTAATAAATGAAGGTGATAAATGATTAAAAAAAAAAAAAAACAAAGGGATAGATATCCAACATTGGGAATAATAAACTTTTGATTGGTTGGGAGACTACCTTGGAATGCAGGCCTCCATTTTTTCATGCTCTTTATTCATCTAACCTGTAATTTCTGTGGGAGTTCTTTATTTGGGGAGGAGTGATTGAGGAAGATTGGGATTTTTAGGGTTTGTTAGAGATGTGTGGAGGAGAATTTGTGGAGGAGAATTTGAGGGGTTCCTAAATTTTATAGCATCGGAAGGTGTGAGGGATCTGTTGGGATTTGGGAATTTTAATTTTCCAAATCCATGATTTTCTTTTTTTAGTATAATTTTTTTTTTTTATCATTATGATATTTAATTGGATACTGCTAATAGTATGTTACAAATATAAGACAATTGACAATAGGAGTATCTAATCACAGATATTGTAAAATTGCATATGGAGAATGATTTTGGCACTTCATTTTTTTATAATTGCACTAAAGAATTTATCTTTTAGTACTTGTATTGTGTGTAATTTTTTTTGCACCAGAAGACAAATTTTGAAATGCAATTATAAGAAAGTGAAGTGCAAAAATCATTTAGTCATTGTATATTTGGCTGAATTTATTTTTCAAAATAATAATTGAATATTGTGAAGGCGGTGGTGTCCCACGATCATTAATAATTTTTCTTCTCATATATTTTGCATAATTAGGTCTTGTTTTTATTATACTCCGTATTAAACTATCTGTTAACCTTTTTTCTTTTTGTATTTTTTATTTATGTATTGTGAGAGAATGATATGTCTCGTAAAGTGTGAAAAGAAAGTAAAAGACAATTTATTAGAAAAAACAGTTTTTAGGAACAAGGCCTTAGCTATCTATGTTTAACATGAGCTTAAATTTTAACCTACTAATACCATGACAATTGTTATATATTATATATTACAGTAAATGACACAGTACTGCATATTACTGCTGCAACAAACGTATCATTAGATGAGTACATTAAAATTAAAGGATAAAATAATGGTTTAAAGAGACTTATAAAATTCGAAGTGATAATGAAATGCTTGAGAAAAAAAGTAGTAGTTGTATTTACTTACCAACAAAAGGGAGAGTTTTTTTTTTTATCCCCTAAACTATACACATTTTTGCTACTTTGTCCTTAAATTATGTAAACCCTTTATTTAGTCCCTGAACTTTCGGTTCCATGCGCTTTTATCCCTTAAAAGAGGTGTGAAAAGAACTCAATAAAATGGAAATGCGGTAGTTGAGGAGATAAAATAAGGGTTTTCATAGTTTAGGAACGAAATAGACAAATTTTGTATAGTTTAAGGGGATGCAAACATGAAAATCTCCAAAAGGAAAGTGGTGATGGGATTATAAAGGGATTTTTTTAATGATTTTTTTACATGGTAAATAATATGAACCCTAAATATTAAATAGAGTTTTAATAGCCCGAAGATATGATAAGATTCTTAGGTTATCCTCAATGGTATACTCAAAATCAAAATATTGCTAAAGTTAGCAATGTGTGACTCAAAAAGTGCTCACAATAGAATATAATCAAAGTGCTCACAATAGAACATCTTAACCAATACTCAAAACTTTAGCATTTGCATGCTCAAAATTACCAACCTTTTCAAAATAATCAAATTAAATAAACCCCACATTTCCTCAATTAAGCACATCTATCATTACGTATAAACATTCTCCCTATTTTTTCTCTCTTTTTCAACAATAGTTTCAAACAAGTACTGGATTTTTTTTCAAAACCTTTTTCCAGAAAACTATTTTTTTTAAAACTGATTTTTTTTTTCAAAAACGGATTTTTCGAAAACGTTTTTTTTTGTTAATACAATTGTTTTTTTCAAAAACATTTTTTTCGAAAACTGCTATTTTGAAAAAAAAAATTCAAAAAAGGTTTTCTCAAATACTATTTATATTTTTGAAAACTTTTTTTTTTTTGCAAAACTTTTTTCTTATTTTTGAAAACTTTTTTTGAAAAGAAAAACAGTATTGACTAAAAAAAACACACACAAAAAAGTTTTTTTATAGTTTGAAAAGGTGATATATCAGTCAATTTTGATTAACTTTAACCATCCTCTAAATGGATAATTAAAAGATGATGTGACAACTTTTGATTATTCAATTTTGAGTATACCATTGGTGATAAAGTTATAGAGTTTATATTTTTATTCCAACATCGCCAATATAATAGCAAGGAAGTAATCTTTGGTGGGTAATCCAAAACTCCATTGACATGCAGAAGAGAAAGACAATCCCCACTCGTACTAAGACAAGACTTTGATTTGTTCAAATAACTATGAAATGTGAAACATGATCAGGAATGACGAATCTCTTTATGAAGAGATTTATTTTGCAGATTTATTATTACGAGTTGTTTCTACGAAGGATCATATTAATGATATATGTATCCAATACTTGAATTCCCGGTGTATGATGTTACCAAAAAATAGAATATGCCAACCATGATAAATATTTCCAAATCACAGATTATTAATGATAGGTATGACAAATCTTAAAGGGGGTGTCTTTTATTAATTGAATTTTCTTTGTTCAGTTTCAAGAATTTTTATTTAAATCTTCTAGTCTACAAGAATAAAACCTATCATATAAAAGAGAGAGAGACTATCCCCACGCGGACTAAGAAATTTTTTTGACTAGTTAAAATAAATATGAAAGGTGAAACATGATCATGAATGATGAATCTCTTTATTATGAAGAGATCTATTTTATAAGTTTATTATTAAGAGTTGTTTCTATGAAGTATCATACTAATGATGTACACGATACTTGAATTCAAGAAAGATGCTACATAGCTGGTTCTCATCCTTGGCAGGCTAAAAGTAACAGGAGCATCCGTTAAAGATTAGTTTGATTGTTTCCAATAAAATTCACGCGCGCACTCTAAAAAATTATAGAATATTCCAAACAAGATAAATATTTCCAAATCACAGATTATTAATGATAGGTATGACAAATCTTAAAATGTTGTGTCTTTTATTAATTGGATTTTCTTTGTTCTGTTGCAAGAATTTTTATTTAAACCTTCTATTCTACAAAGAATAAAACCTGAAAATATGTACAGTTTGGTACTTATGTGTAGAAGACTACATATGTATACAACCATAGCAACCCAAACGTTTAAGAAATCTTTTTTTTTTTTTTTCAGGTATAGCTTGGTATTTATAACAAAATTGAATATTTTCACCATTCAAAAATCTTAATAGTTTTTCATTACCCCTTTAAAATTGATTATCTTAAATTATTAACTCCAAACTCAAAATAATTTTGCATTTGGTCCCACCGCTTTATTAAATTTTGCGTCCGTAACTGCTCACAAAAAATATATATATATATCTGTCTGACATTTTAAGGTACAATATTTGTACATATGTTAGATTTAATTGGTTAAATCATTTCTCTAATCAAATTTCTCTTTGACTTTATTTGAATATTAAAAGAGGGTGTTTGTTGTCTCGAATAACTCCTATAGATGGGGTGCTTGTCTCAAATTACCATAGTATCAAACTACTAGTAATGTTGCGATGAATAATACTTCCTAAGTCAAATCGCCAAAAATCTAGTGTGACTTTAGCGAAAATAGAATTAAAAAACCTAGAAGAATTTGACTTTTTCACAAAATGAATAATACTACTTCTTACAAGTCACATTATCATAAATTTATAGTAATGACCATAGCCAATAGAAACCTTCCCAGAAGTTTGACTTTCACAAAACTAACCAACCAAGTAGAAACTTAACAAGGTAATGAAGTGAGAATTATTCCAAGAGAACAACCTTAACTAGGGTAACCCCCTTTTATATTTGTCAATGAATTTGTTTGATTCGCCTCGGCTTATATTGCACTTTTACTTCCCGAAAAAAAAAACATAAGTAAGAAAGTAGAGACAACTCAAAACAGTACACCTAAAGCTTGTCACTTTTTAGTTTAGTGTCATTTTATCTCCTTGTTTATTTGTCAAATTGTCACAAGGGATCAAAGAAAGAGGAAGGTGAGTCTAAAGCAAGAGCCAAGAGGGGACATTGTCATGTGAAACTTGGATTGTGTTTGGATGACCGGAATCTTGAGTAGGAATAGGAATATAATTACTGAGAATCAAATTCCTGTTAATTTTCTTGGATAGGAATAAGAATATGATTACTGATAATCAAATCCCTAGGAATTTAATACCTGGAGGAATTGTATTTTGGTGTTTGGATTAATTTAGTAATCTTACGTGGGAAACAATTATTTTGGAAATTTATTAAAGTTAACATTTCATTTTCTTAACAAATGAGCCAGTAACCTGAGATTCTCATGGGGTAAGGGAAGGATCATATTCCCACTCAATATGAGAATGTGAATCCTGGTTGAATATGTCATCAGGGGATCCGGATCCTCTATGAGGATCTTGTGAGGGTTTTGTTGTGGGCTTGACAACACACCAAAAAGGAGATCCAATGGCTCACAGTCCCCTTACTTGCTTTTAAATCAAAACGGCGTCGTTTTGATTGGAAAAAAATCCGACGGAAAAATTGATGCCGTTAATTTTCCTTCTGCCGTTAGTGTTACCAACAAAAACCCAGAAAAAATAGATAGAAATCCTAATAATGTAGCTCTACTCTTAAACTAAACAATGCCGTTCAAAAAAAACTCTTAAACTAAACAATAGGTAGAGTATTACCTGTCATATAATATTAGAAGTATAAAAAAAGTCACCAAGTATAATATTATTGAACCACACATGCACACAATCAAGTGATGCTTGTAAAAATGCAAAACCCTAACATTTAGATCTCAATAACTTAACATAAAGCAATATGAGATGGCTAGATCGACCTCTCACCTCGTCACTGTTGGCAATGGCTTATCGCATAATACCAAAATTTGTCACTTCTTAATTCTTACCCGGGAAGCATGAAAATCTCTGGACCGATTACTTGTTGCTACGGCCTTTCATCAGAATATAGAAAAGGACTTCTGTCTTTTTGTTCTGGGTTATTGTTGGTAACACTAACGGCAGAAGGAAAATTAACGGCATCAATTTTTCCATCAGAATTTTTTCTAATCAAAACGACGCCGTTTTGATTTAAAAGCAAGGAAGGGGACTGTGAGCCATTGGATCTCCTTTTTGGTGTGTTGTCAAGCCCACAACAAAACCCTCACAAGATCCTCACAGAGAAATCCTCATAGAGGATCCGGATCCGTCATCAGGAATCACATTCATATTCCTGTCTCTCCCAAACCTCGGAATCGGAAAAACCTGGCATCAAATTCCCGTTCCTGTCTCTTCCAAAAGTTGTAATCATAGGTAGAAGGTGTGATCCAATTCCCATTCCTTCTTGAAATTACTGCCATCCAAACTGAGCCTTGCGGAGAAGTTATTGTTATATATTACAGAAATCTTATGAAAATTAGTTTAATTTATACAAAAGAAAAATGGAAAATTCCCGTTTTGGCTCAAGCGATTTACAGCTACCCCAGGCTTCTTTACAGCTACACGCGCATTTAGATGCACACATAGCTTTACCTACATTAGCGACGGAATAAAAACTGAATTCAAGTATGCAATTCTAAACACACTTATTCGGGTAAAATTTTCTTAAATATTTATACAGGACAGATCCTTAACAGTATTAGCCAAGTAAACTGTATTGATTTAAAAATAATTCGAATATTAGCTAAGTAATCAAATAAAACAAGCGCCAACGTTTCGAAGTTATGGGCTGAATCTGTGAACTGCCGTATATGAATACATATATGGTCACGTAGTTAGGCATTGTTCACAGTTTAGAGGCTAATATAGAGGCTAGAGGTTGAGGGTTTTCTTTGTTCACAGTTGAAGTTTGGGCTTAGCTAAGATTAATTAAGAGGTTTGCAATTTGGGTTAAGAATGAATTCAGACACCACTGTTTCAGAACCAAAATAAGAACCCCAAAGAAATCCACTACTTTTTTGCACAAGAAACTTAATTGGGTTCCTTCCCCCTTTCTTTTGATTTCCCATTTTCTTCATCTTTTTTATGGGGTGTTTTTTTGTGCTGAGGATTTTTTTTTCCTGGATTTTTGTCCACTAATTTCTCCTCTCTTTTTTTCTTGATCAAAAAAGAGAGAGAGAGAGAGAGAGAGAGAGAGAGAGAGAGAGAGGAGAAATTAGTGGAAAAAAATCCACAAAAAAAAAAAAAACTTTCATGTATGTATTGTCGATTGTGTGTGTATGATTGTGTGTGTGATTGTGTGCGTGTACATGTGAAAGGAAGAAAAGAGGAAGAAGAAGAGAATTAGAGAATGGGGTGCATAACTTGAAGATTGGTGAAGGCATTTTTATATCGCAAGTGTTTCTCATACCGACTCTTTGGAATGAGGCGTGTCAGTCACACATCCTATTAAATTAGATGAAAATACTATCGGGGCACATTAGTTCATGAACCAGAAGGTGATTATATGCTGATAATCAATGAGAAGGGAGTGACAACTAGCAAATTACATATGAATTCTTTCCTAGAGGGGAGAGAGGGAGAGGAGACAAGTCACATTAAGTGTGAGGAAAGTGCACACAAACTTGAAAAGAAGGCAAAAGGTACTTTCTTTTTTTTTTTTTTTTTGAAGACCCTTTGGAATGATTATCCAGTCGCGCAACAATGCCACAAGATCCTTTTTCACCACACGTTAATAATAATAATAAAAAATCATAAATTTTATGATCAAGCTCACATTAGTATGTAAAGAGAAAGGATCTTAGAAACCTCCTGGCGGTACTTTAGAGCCACTTAATATTTTTTTCTCAATTCGGGTTTGGGTCGTTACACTTTTAATGCAATTCATGTTAGGTCATCCCAATGTGATTGTGTACAACTGGGAGACTACCACCACCATAATGGAATCACAATCTACAAGTCATTTTTCTTCACCTGAAAGCTCATTGTGAGTTGGAATGAAAAGGAGTGGCTTTCAGAAAAGGGAAATGTTAAAAATAGCCCACTAGGATGTTATTAAGGTTAAAAAATATAATTAACATGTGTGAGAAAATTATATTGCAAAGTGTAAAAAGTGCATTGGTATTTGTATTTTTTCTTGTATTTTTCTTAACTTATTGACAATTCAATAAGTTCTCAATAGAATGACCGTTCAACAAATAGAAATTTATCTAATGGATGGAGGGCTAATACCCCCTCCTCTTGTCTCTGCTTTATGTAATGATTTTCCTTTTGCTCTATAGCCTTGTTGGCATTGTCGAATGATAAATAATAATAAAAAAAGCATTAAATCAGCCCGAAGGCAATACAGATTTCGTCACAATAAAATGGAAAGAACCAAAGCTACGGCCAACAGACTAGACTGTCTAGACCTGAGCACAATACTAGCAGGTTCAACGGCACATACTACAAAAGCAGACCAACAATGAGGTTGGTAAATACAGCCCGTCAAAGACATGGCAGCAGAGGATCCTAAAGGATACACAGTTCAAGCCATGAGAAGGCACAGACGAAAAAAATTTACAATTTGAGTGCTCCACTTTCGTACCACTTGATCATTGGAACTAATTTCATCTAATGGGCACAAATCGATCAAATGATCTAATAACCTTATAGTAATTTCTTCTAAAAGCCCATGAAAATGTTATAGAAAAGGTCGGTGCAAAAAGATACTCCAAGAACTGCGACCAAAGAGGCCTTACTTTAACAAAAGGTAGAGTGTTTTATACTCTCTGTCGTATGACAGCGCTATGCTCAAGTGATCTTATTTCAAATACTATCCTTCCGTATCATCTCATGTGTTATTCGTCTATCGTTGGATTTAGAGTCTAAATCCAAACGATAGACGAATAACACATGAGATGATATTATTCACAATACGGTAAATTAATTTGGTCATTAGAAAAATGTAGGTAAAATAGACTTTTACACATAAAGAATAACTTCTCTCTTGTTACAGATAACCGTGTACCTTTGAAATCATATTTTTCTAGACTCAAACAAAGTGAGATAATGTGACCGTCATTACTGGTCAATTTTATTCTTCTCATGAATAATGTATACATGAGACTTAAAAATAGGCTACTAGACTGGCATGTCCATACTTTTTTTTTCCCGATGGTCAGGGGTGTCCAAAACCACTTACGTGCACCTGTCTCTACTTATCCTCTCCTCGGTTTGGTCAGAGGTATACCATCTACGACAGGACTAGAAAATTTATAAGAAATTACTCTTTTGTTGTCTGATCCCAAGAATCAAATCCTGGTCAATTTGTGGGAAGCAAACCCGCCAACCAACCGGACTAAACCTGGGGCTTGTGTGGCTGTGCCCTCACTTTGAGACTACCTGGCAGATAAATGTCCTACATTGGTCTTAAACTATGAAAATCCCAACTAACTATTTTCTTTTGCTTTTGCTTCATTCTTCTATCTATTTTCTTTTGCCAAACGAAGTTCTAGACTTCTAGTCAAATCCCAGCTACCAAATGAAGAACATGTATGGAGTTTCCAATAGTGGATATGTTAATTCTGGCCTTTGCTGCTCTTACACTCCTTGTTGGACCCATACATATATTATACAAATGCATAAGGAGTCAATTAGATATTAAAAAGAAAGAAACCGTTAACTAAAAAAATCAAGGAAAACATTTTTCTATGGCTAAGGCACCTTTGCCATGTGAGGTCTTGTAAGAATGTGAGGCAAACATCCCTTTTTTTTTTTTTTTTTTCTAATAGCCCTGACCAGCATAATGTCCCATGCCCTTCTGTGAGAGTAATTATTCAGTCGTTCCGGAGTATAGTCAGGTGGTGCTCGAGATTATTCTAACACCATACATGCATGATGTGGAGTTCATTTTTTTAGTCGTGGACCTCACGAGAGTGTAAGGTGTTGGAGTGTTTCAGAGCACCACGTGGTTGTGCTGTGCTTCCAAATCAAATATTGATATAAAATGATGAATTAAACAACTATAAAAGTTACTTATTACAAGAACAACCCAGCACTGCGTTTGGATGTTTAATTTGTGAGGAACATAAAAAGAGAAGAGGTAGTTGTTACATGCACACTCACCTTTTTGTGTTCTTATTTGTATCAATTTACACTATTACTTTTTTTTTATATTTATTTTCACACATCAAGAACCAATATAGAAACTTACATGAACAAGACAAATAAAAGAGTGCGAAAATCAATTCTCAAACAGAAAAAGACAACTAAGAAATGGATCGCAGACACTTTTTTCTATCCATTTCCTTCTCATCTTACCAAACCAACGAGACAAAAGAAACAGTACAGATGCATTTCTCCATGCATTACTTTCACTATTTTTTTGCCTTCCATATATAAAAAATTCAAATTTATGACAAAGATAATAGGTACCAAGAAATTGCCCGTAGAAAACTGTCTCAGGAATCTGGTTGTGTAGTTTTTTCATTATCTGTGTTTTCAGAAACAAAAAAGGTAGAAACTTCGGAAACTTCCCCACACAATTGACTATGGTTTGATTATTGGGTCAAGCCACACAGAAGTAATTTCTTGTGATATCTCCAAGTCCCGATGTGGGTGGTCTGCCTCTGACCTGACCCAGACACCCTGACCATCGAGCCACAAAAGAAAAAAAAAAATGGTCCTAAGCTGCGGCTACTCACTATTCAACAAACCAAAACCCAATGAAGTACCAACCTTATTTCAGATCCATATAATTGTGCCATTGTCACTGCAATCAATTCTGAATATTGCACTCACTGGACTTTGTATCGAAACAATACCTACTCTAATTTGAAATAAAACTAAAGAGTTCCCTAACAACACTGATACATTATTGGCAACATACATTCTCAACAACGACGAGGCAAACCGACGGAAATAGAAATCTTACATCCATCTCCATTAAATATGCTTCTCATTTTCTTCACTTATTTGAGTCTACAAGTTTTGTTCAATGCTTTGTGAACCTTTGGAGGACTTCAAAGTAGTCTGGGAAAGTTTTGCGAGTACAACCGGGATCCTTGATGGTAACTGGAACATCAGAACAGGCAGCGAGAGAGAATGCCATGGCCATTCTGTGGTCATCGTACGTGTCAATGGCTGTGATGTTTAATTTCTCTGGTGGAGTGATCACGCAGTAATCTGGCCCTTCTTCAACTGTTGCTCCCAACTGGCAATTCAAATCCAATGGAAGTGTTAAAAACGTCCGATAAGAGGGGGAAAACCTAAAACAAAATTAATGATGCCAGTAGACTTTTACCTTTCTGAGCTCTGTGCAAATAGCAATCATCCGTTCGGTTTCCTTCACTCTCCAGCTAGCCACTGAGAGCAAAGAAAACGGATCAGTATAAACATGGAATTCTTTTAGTTGACAACACAGTAACCTACTGTCAGAAAAAACAGGTATGACTACTCTTAAGCAAAATAGAATAACTTGAAACTAGTTACGCAGTACCCAACAACAACAACGAAAAACATCTTGAAAAAGTCCCCTCCGTAGGATTAATACAACACTTTAACACAGTGAGCCGTGGCCAATGAGTGGCTTTTAGAAGTTAGAACTTCAACTAACTGGGCAATGATCCGTATATGTTGGATTCTACAAATATCTAGTACGTAGACAAATATCTCATATGTTTATGCGCAGAAAACACAGGTATTTGAAATACTGAGTGGAGGAATTAGTTCTCAAAAAAAAAAAAATAATAATAATAAAATAAAAAATAATCCCCGGACAGTTGACATACCATTCCACACACAGTACAAGATAAAAAGCCGAGAAAAAATGAGAAGTTCTCAGATCTAACGAACTTCCGTCCCTTCTGATCTCATTTTCCCACAACCAAAAACATGAAACCATACCGTCTCTTATGGTGGTTGATCCCTCAGCAAAAAGAGCAACAACAGCAAGAGTCATAGCAACATCTGGCATCTTGTTCATATTAACATCAACAGCACGCAAGTGTTTCCTCCCTGAAGAACCTCTAGGTGGGCCCGTGACGGTCACACTGTTCTCCGTCCAAGTAACTTTTGCACCCATTTTCTCAAGAACTTCAGCAAATTTAACATCCCCCTTGATTGAAAGAAAAATGAGTAAAATAAAGGTCACAAGATTAGATGATTTATTTTACATGACGTAACAAAATTAGGTAAAGTCGAAGATACCAGTATGAATTGGCTACCTATTTGCACCAGAAAATTATGAAATAAAAAAAAAATTAATAGATGGACACATATTCATCAGGTGAGAGAACAGAACAAAAATTTATAATGAAAAGAAATACATGATAGACAAAAGAAGCGTTTAAGTGTTGATAACTTATGAAGACTCCGAAACACTTTGGCACAAAAATTGTTAAAAGGGATTGGAACCCTACAGTCCACTCCACAGAAGTCCAAATTTATCAATTTGCAAATACTCAATATATAATTATATTTGTGAAAGGGGGTGAAAACATAAAGGTCAGGATGAGTCCAGGTCCTCCAGGACTACAGATAATTTATCACAAAGCTATGACAACAATAAAAGATGGCATATTGGTGGGAGCAATACCTGTAAACTGCTTGTTCCACATCCTTCAACGGTGATGGTCCCACCAGTGACAGCTGCACCAGCTAGGAAGTAACTAGCACTTGAAGCATCACCTTCGACATAAGCATTTCCGGGAGACCTGATGAATTTCCATCCTATTACTTTCAAATGCAGCAAAGTTGAACAGACTACTGCAAGAATTTGGAGCAAAAGAGGCTTACTTGTACTTTTGACCTCCTCGGACCAGGAATCTATCCCAGCTATCCGTGTGCTCTACGGAAACTCCAAAGCGTTCCATCAGCTTCAAAGTCATCTCAACATAAGGTATGGAAATAAGTTTATCAATAATCTCAATCTCCACGTCTCCTAGGGCCAATGGAGCTGCCATGAGCAAAGCAGTCAGGTATTGACTACTGATGGAACCAGAGAGCTTCACCTGCAAAAGAGCCCACAACAAAGGAAGATTAATGAAGGTAAATTGGCTACTAAAGAATATTTCAGACTTCTGTTATAAAAGTACGTAGTCCATTCACAAGAGTCAGGACACTTGGCAAGCCGCAAATGCGGTTGGTTTCGATCCTTCATCAAAACATCAACCAAGTCAAGTAAAATACAAGTTTCCTGATGAGTAGTGGACCGCACTAGGAGTGCATACTGAGTAACAGCGCAACTTCAACCACAGCATACTAAAGAACAAGGCAAAAAGGAACAAAACACAAAGCATACGCACCACTCAAACCTCAAACAAAATCAACAAAGGCCCAAAGTAAACGCTGGTGCATCAACTTACAAGACCTTATCTTGACCTCATCATATGTCCATTCATCTCTTTCCAAATACACTAGGAAAAGCATAAAAGGTAAATTATTAACACCTAACTATCTTCTAGGCACAACTGCCTTGAACCATCTCAGGACTTTTCCAACTGAAGTAGACATATGTATTTGGAAAAGAGTTTGAATGAAAAATCAACCCTTGGAACACCTTAAATGCGCAATACCAATTTTTAAGCAATTTCCCTTCTGCACCAATCAATCACACCAAAAAGGTCACTTCTCAGGACATCTTGGAGAACTTATTGTCTGAGCAATCTGGGGCTGTCCGACTCCCCCTCATTCGAAGCCATACCGAGGTGACCACCAATTTTTTTTTGCTTTATAGCATTTCAAAAGAAGAAAATCCTCCCTTCTTTCTACAACAAGGGTCCTTACTCTTTAATACCAGTCAGCTCAAAAAACCTATGGCAAAAGCTCCTACAAACCGAGACAAAAGCTTCAGGAGGCACTATCTTCCTTCGCAAAGAATATTTTTAATGCCCTATTTCCATGCCATCATGCAAAACTGCATCCTCTGCCCACCCCACTGACAAGCCGGAGTACTCTGAAATTTTCTCCAATCCCTTTCCTTAATGCTATCCCAAATGAGTTACAGGCATCATTTGAATCAAATCATCTATCCTCAACTAATCCAACCACGTTCGTTTGAAAGCTTATTAATCTAGTGACAGTTCTGAATCACTCTTGCTTTATTTTTATTCTTTTTTATAACTGGGTATCCGTCTACATGGACTGACTAATACGGGAATTGATATCATGGACTGACCAACTAGCAGAGGATCCAATTGAAAACCCCGCATGAAAATCGGCCAAACACGGGAATTGATAGCATGCTCTAGCCCCACCCCTCCTCCTTTTTGCTTCATGAGACACCGAGGCTAAGTTTCCACTAAAAATACGGTCTTCCCATAGTAGTCAAAAGTGTATGTTGTTTCCTCTAAATGTCAAATTGGTTGATGTATGTGAGGAGGATGACTTGTGGGAGAATACCAAAAATACCGCTGAAAATACCAAAAATACAGTAGTGGAAACTTAGTCTGATATTTAAAAGGAGCAAACTTGTGTGAAGGAATGCTAACCACAAGTCCCATGAACCAGTATTCATGCAACTTTAGTCTATCTCAAACATATACATCTATGAAATTAATTCAAGTTGCATCAAATTCAACATAATTTCTTTTTAAACACGATAGCATGTCTTTCAGAAGCTCAAACTGTGTTTCTCACTATCTTCATATTGTTAGAGGCTATACTTGACATGAGGCAGCTGCCGCAGCTCTGAACATAAAGGAGCCGTAGATACCGCAGCTTATTGAGTACAAAAACATGAATCCCCACAAAACAAGTAATATGAATTCGATGGAATGGATAATATGAAAGTTATCCGTATAATAGCAAAATGCCACTGCAAAGCTAAATGAATGCTCACCTTTCCACCGGGAAGACCTCCCTGTCCACCTACACGAACAGGAGGACAGTTTGTACCAAGAAAACAATCAACATCTGCACCAAGCTGCTTAAGACCTGTGACCAAGTCACCAATTGGTCTCTCTCGCATTCGGGGAACCCCATCAAGAATGTAGCTGAAAGCAAATGAAATGTTGGAGGTTAGAAAAGCGAACAAATTGCAAGTTTGCAACTACTAAATATCCTTACAACAAGGCACTGCATACACTAATATGGAGACTCGCTATAACATTCATCACTCTGGCAGTATTGGGTAAGACAGCAATCTTTTGGGTTGATTGGATCATCACTTACGTGTCACAAATGATGACAGTGAATTTTTTATACAAATTTCATACGAAAATAATTGAAATCTTTTGTTCACACATTTATCGATAGGTAAATTCTGTTACATACCATAGCTGATCTGCATCAAATGGTCGTCCAACCCCATGTCACTATGCTTTGGTCACATGACATATGCATTATAGACTCAACTACTGTGCTTCTAAGTACGACATAACAAAGGTGGTAAAAGAAATAGACGAAGCCCAAAGCAAACCAGGATTGAGGTGATAAGGAAGGAGTAGGACATTATTTCCTTAAACTAAATCGAGGATATGACTTCCAATTCAAATTAAAACATAACCAACAGAAGGAAATATATTCAAGTAGAGGACCGATTTAACAAAATGTTAGACCTTGAATTTCCACCAGCAGCAGTAACTGCAGCTGTCAATGGACGCATTGCTGTTCCTGCATTACCCAGGAAAAGTTGAATTTCCTCCCTAGATTCTTTACCCACAGGGAAGAGACCACCACAACCCTCTACAATGGCTCGTTTGATTGCACCATCTTCTTCCACTCGTAGCCCAAGAGTTCTCAAAGCACCAAGCATGTAATGGACATCATCACTGTTCAAGAGGTTGTCCACAACAGTTGTTCCCTATTAAATTAAAAGAGCATCACACAGCAACACTTCTGTCAAAGATTGAAAGACATTGGAAGATACAAACAGAGAAAAAATATAAACAATTCACATAAGGGAGCACAAGTGAAAAGTTAACATATCTAGAAAATATCCAGCAATAAGGTACTGACAATTTAAGTCAAGGGACCAATTTTTAGAGCTAAACATCGCTCATTATAACCTCCAAATCTCCTATATGAGCTTGTGCAACCTCTCCACTCTTTGCGATTCATTTTGAATCGGATATCTTAACATGTCATAAGATCTGGACTTTCAAAGCTTGCAGACAGAACTATTTTGGTCAATTGCCCCCTTGTTAGAGCCTTAAGTGCACCTTATACCATTATAGTCCCTATGGTACGAAACCTCTTTTTCCCTCTCTGTGTGAGTTAGGGGTTGCATGTGCAAAGGAGTATTAGAGCTTGTGTTCCATCAGTTAACTATGACTTTCAAAACTAGTACATGACCATGGGAGACCTCTCCATACAGTGCCATTGAGTTAGATGACTTAACACCAATAACAAATCAAAAAAACTTTTACACATGAATTTAATGATTAAGCCTTCCACGTTGGAAAACATTTTACAGGTGCTATACTTCAAGTATGACTTATGAGCTCCTTTTCATTTAATGAGAAGTCACAATGACAGTGCAAGGCCTCATGCAAACCCAACTTTGGCATGGAACTCTTCTTGGCTTATTATTTACTTCAATAACCAAATTTTTTTATCAACATCAAAACTGATAATGCAGATGCCATAATGCCAACAGACTAAAATTACACAATTCCAGAGCTTCAAATTTATTCTAAACACAATGTGGCCATTAATTACCACGAAACGGCCCAAAAGCAAACCAGACTAATACATAAACTCAATCCTACTCATCCAGAGGTCTATAATCATCACTTATAAGTTCTAAAAACATAATCCGTAACCTTGCACAAGACATAAATGACGAGATGTTCTTTCTACATATATACAGACAGCCCTCCCAAAACCAGATAAGATCTGTCTTCAATGCAGATACTGTGAGCACCGAAAATAATCAAACACCACTTACTACATCCGCATCAGTAAATTAGACAGAACCCACATACACACAGAGTACTTAATAAACATAAGTTCAACTTGTGTGAGACTAACTGCCATCATGTTCTACCACGACATAGACAGTTCTCCTAAATCCACATAGGTATGTCAATCTCAAATTTCAAATTCATCAAGTTCCAGCATTGTGTGATACTAGTTGCCATTATGTTCCCTTTTACGTACAGGCAGTTCTCCCCTATCCAAATAAGCTATACCTGTCTCAAATCTAAACTATACTAGAACAAAATTTCAGCAGACACCAATTTAGGCGAAACCCCAAACCCTGGCTGCAATTAACATCAACCTCGCATCTCAGTGGGACCTTGGTCAAATATCCTCTGCTAAAACACGTCACTCCTGCTCTAAATCCTCGCTGCATGCACCTGTTCTCAATCCTCACTCTCACAATTTTGGTAGTTAGGTTGTTAAGTAGAACCTAGGTCACATAATCCTCCTCCGATACAACTCTTTGTTCCTGTCTCATTCCTTGCTCCACACATGCACACTTACTCTCAATCCTCACTCTCACAATTTTGGTACTTGGGTTGTTAAGTGGGACCTAGGTCACATAATGCTTTCCTCCCCCAATACCACTCTACACTCAACACACCGCTCTCAATTCTCAGACTCGCTAATTTTAGTAATTGGGATGCTTCCTAAGGATGCTATCCCGCTCTCGCATTATGTGACTTAGAGGGGGACACACCCGACAGTGAAGTTCAATCACCTGTCAAAATTACACATCAAAACCCATATTGAAGGGTGGTTCGGCTTAATAATCCTTTAGGAATTGGTTTTTAATCTTTATTCAACTTTTTTTCACTGTCGTTAGTTCTGTGTTAATTTTTGTGTGGACGAATATGAAATGTAAAAAATTTGATCAAAACCTTAAAAAAATTCACTAAAGACAAAAATAGTCTAAAACAGAGAGATTTTTGGATTATATTTTGCCTTTTCCAAACTTTTTTTAATTTTGGTTCATATTTTCTTAATTTTCTGATTTCTTCGTCAAGATAAACCAATAATCTACAAAAAAAATTGACACAAAACTATTCCATTTTTACGAAAAAAGATGAAAAAATAATCTAAAGATAATGTTCGGCCAAACCACCCCTGAATAACACAACAAACTTCTAACCCTAAACTATAATCAAGAATTCCAAAAAGAGGGTAAAAAGCCTTATTTACCTCAGAAAGGGCAGCAAGAAGGAGAATCCGATTCGAAAGTGACTTTGAGCCGGGCAATTTGACGGTGCCAGAGATCTCTTTGATTGGTTGCAACACGATCTCCTCCGGCGCCATTGACGGCTTCTCAGCGGTGGCAACCGAAGCCGAAACCCTAAACGGAACCCTAGCTGTGATAGCTGAGTTGTTGATTACCCTTTTTTCATGGCTCAAACACCAAGAATTCACTGAACCCTTTAGCTTTGATCCAAATGGTACGGAACCCAGAAAAGGTTTTTGTTTGTGGCTTGTGGGGGCAGTTGGGTTGTACGGGCTGCACTGGATTCCACTTGGGAGTTTGCTAATTTGTGCCATTCTCCCCTCTCTCTTTCAAAATCTCTCTCAAGAACTGGTTGCGAGGGGGAAGGAGAGGTAGGTGGCAATGGAGGTTCTCCCTCTCTTTGTTAAAATTCTCTTCCTCTCTCTAGAAATGGTTATAGTTTATGAAGAAGGGGAAGGGGAGGTGGGTGGGGAACTGGCAATGGAGGAGGGGTTTTAGCGTTCACCAACCCCATATGCCACCAACCACGCGTCCAAGATCCACTGTCATTTCTCCCACCAACTCTTCCTTTTTTTTGCCCTTTCCTCAATTTTCTTTTCCCGACTGCCTCATATCTGGGCCAAGCATACCTATACCATTTCCCTCTCCGATTCGTTAAAAAGCACATCATTGGCGGGGCAATGAAATTCACAAAAGATTTCTTTTTTATTACTAGACCTAATAAATTGCTACGGCTATGTTTGCAAGTTGGGAAGATAAGGGAAAGTTAAAAAAAAATTCTCTCATTTGTTTGGTTTTCAAGTAGGAAGAGAAATAAGTGACAAAAAAAAGTAGGAAGAGAAGTAAAAAAGAGGAGAGAGGAAAACAAAGTGAAAATTAACTGACTACTTTTTTTTCTTCTTCTCTCTCCCATAAATGCATAGTTTCCTCTCTTTTTCACATAATCAAACAAAAAGGAATAAAGAAGATTTCGTTCTCATTTCTACTTTTTTATTTTATCTTCTTTTTCATTTCTTTCCCCTGCTTCCAAAGAAAGCCTAAGTTTCTCGAGTTCAATATAAGTGGAATTATTGCTCATCCTGATCCTACTTGAGTAGGACTTCCATTTTCTGTTTTCTTGGAAAAGAATAAAAACGTCCTTTTGGTGAAAATGAAATGGTGAGAAATGATACAAACTAAATCTGTTTTTTAAAGAGGAAATTAAATCTGTTTGAAGTTGTGAAAGAGAAAGTAAAAAAAAATGTTCAAGATGAACTTGTAGAGAACATTGGAGAGTGTATTAAGTATTTCTCATTTTTAGGAGCCATTCGGGAGCTTTATTTTTTATTTTGGATTAAAATCAACTCCCTCCAGCCCCATTTTATGGTCTCAGTTGGCACTTTTTGCTGTCCCAAAAATATTTTCCCACTTCAAAACTAAAAAGGTAATGGTTAATGAATTTCCTCTTTTACCCTTTCATTTTGAAATTAGTAGTACTAAAAAAGTTTTTTTTTTTTTTTGAAAAAAAGGTAATGATTAAATGGTAAAATAAGAAAAGTAGGTCTTTTTTTTTTAGCCAGAAGAAAGAATTTCCATACAACCCAACAAATCTCTAATACAACCTACCAAAAAAACCTACCAAAAAAAAACAGAAAATGCTGAAAATACAAAAACAGAAAAGTCGCTGAAGCCTTCGTCGGAGTTGACACGCCATCGCCGCCGCCACAGCCGATGATGGAAGTCTGGATCTGGAATCCCCAGATCCAGCTCCCCTTTTGCCCAAACATTAGGTTTCGGCAGCCCAATGAAAGAGGAGAGAAGATATGCCGCCATGGGAGGTTGCGGAAACCAAGTGAGGAGCAATAGAGGAGAGGAAGAGGTGGAAGAGGGCGATGGGGAAGGGGGGAGGGGGGGTGGGGGAGATAGGGAGGCGGCTGACAAGAGAAAACCCTAGGGAGTGGCTTCTCCCTCACAACTCTCTTTTTCTCTCTAGAGCCTTCTCTCATTCGAAAAGTGCAATGACTGCAAGTGGTGGCTAGCTCTTGCGGTAGAGCTCTTGGATGCCTCACACTGCATCCCGGGATCGAGTTTCATTCCCCCCTCCCCCATGTAATTAGGATAACAAATGACAAAAAAAAAAAAGGTGCAATGACTGTGTTCCATTATTCAATTAGAATTCCTATAAGGGATAAGTGGAGGACGGAGGGAGTGTGGGCTTTGTTTCTCATTTGATCAAATAAATGATTTCATCAAAATCTTTCCTCATTTGCTAAAATCGACCCCTGTAATTTTATCAACCCTCCTTAAAACGGACTCGGGGGAGGTGTTGTGCACAGCTGTGTTGTGCACGGTGTTGTTCACCCCTCGGCCGTTGGATCGAGTTTTGGATGGCTCGGATGCGTTCAACAATTTTTTTTAATTTGGATTTTTTTTACCGATAAAAAATCAAAACACATCCGAACCGTCCAAAACTCGATCCAACAGCCGAGGGGTGCACAACACCGTGCTGTGCACAACACCCCCCCGCTTCCACTCAAGTGATCTTATCTAATGACCACACAAAGTGATTTTATCAACCCTCTAATTTTATGGGATTTTCTATAAAATCAAAGGGGAAATCCAAAATATAAATCTATGAAAGTATTTGGATAGTATATGCAAAATAAAAATTTTTACAATACAACTTTTAGAATAGATTATGACGCATTTTTTTTATAACAACCCGACTACGTGTACTATGCTTATGAGTTCAAATATGATCTCCCTAATTTATACTAGCATGAATCCGTGCTATGCACATTCAATGCACACGGAAACATGGAAATAAATGATGTAATTTTTTCCTTTTTTTATTAGCTAAAAAATTATACTTTCAATCACAAAGTATATTGAATTATTGGATCACTTAGATCAAAACAATATAACAATTACATGTAGAAAAGTCACACATATAGATTATGATTTTATAGCCGAATCAATCACCATGGAAATTAGAGTCAAGAGGAGCTGATAGGAAATAGAATTGTTATACTTGATCCAATAATTCAATACATTTGTAGTTGAAAGTATAATTTTTACGCTAATCAAAAAAAGGAAAAACACATCATTTTATTTCCATGTCTCTGTGCATATGTACCACGTCCATAGCACCAGTTTATGCTTGCTACATAGAATGTTTTGTTATTAACTGAACCAAAAATATCTTTAAAGAAATATAAAGTATCTACTTTCAATGGAAAATGCTAATGTGTGCCCAATAGGCACACGTTAAGGGTTAAAAAGTATATTTAAATGCGTGAAAAGTGTATAAGAATATTTGAAAGTGTAAAAGGTGTATTGAAGTGTGTTTTTTTTATTTGTTTGTGTGTATTGTGTGCCCATTTTCAATAGTTTATATTCCTAACATAAAAGCCAAATATTAAAGTTCACTACTGTCATATTTATCGCTATTCCTTTCATTCACCAAGTTACTCAAAATATCCAAAATCCGAGCAGAGTATAGTCGATTTTCATACGTTGTTATCTTTTTTGCTTTTTGTGTGATTATCTTTTTTTTTCAATAGTTTCTATTCCTAACATAAAAGCCAAAACATTAAAATTCTCTACTGTCATTTATCGTTATTCCTTTCATTCACCGAGTTACTAAAAAAATCCAAAATCCGAGTAGAGTTTAGTTGTCAGAAAAGCTTTTCATGTGTTGTCATCTATTTTTCTTTTTGTTTGATTCCCGTCAATTTTTTCTTAAATTAATTGTTCGTCTTAACAATTCTATCTAGAAAAGTCACACACATATATATTATGAAAGTATTTGGATAGTATATGCAAAATAAATTTTTTTTACGGCACAACTTCTAGAATAGATTATGATGCATTTTTTTTTATTTATAACAACTCGACTGCGTGTACTATGCTTATGAATTCAAATATGATCTCCCTAACTTATACTAACCCGTGCTATGCACATTCTATGCACAAGGAGACATGGAAATAAAATGATGTAATTTTTTCCTTTTTTTATTAGCTAAAAAATTATACTTTCAACCACAAAGTGTATTGAATTATTGGATCACTTAGATCAAAACATTATGACAATTCCATGTAGAAAAGTCACACACATAGATTATGATTTTATAGCCGAATCAATCACCATGAAAATTAGAGTCAAGAGGAGCTGATAGGAAATAGAATTGTTATACTTGATCCAATAATTCAATACATTTGTAGTTGAAAGTATAATTTTTAAGCTAATCAAAAAAAGGGAAAACACATCATTTTATTTCCATGTCTCCGTGCATATATACCATGTGTTACATAGAATGTTTTGTTGTCAACTGAACCAAATATCTTTAAAGAAATATAAAGTATCTACTTTCAATGAAAAATGCTAATGTGTGCCCAATAGGTACACGTTAAGTTTTAAAAAGTGTACAAGAATACGTGAAAAGTGTATTGAAAAGTGTAAATGGTGTATTGAAGTGTGTGTTTTTTTTATTTGTTTGTGTGTGTATATTGTGAGCCCATTTTCAAGTTTCTATTCCTAACATAAAAGCCAAATATTAAAGTTCTCTGCTGTCATATTTATCGCTATTCCTTTCATTCATCGAGTAAAGTTACTCAAAATATCCAAAATCCGAGCAGAGTATTAGTTGTCAGAAAAGCTTTTCATGCGTTGTTATCTTTTTTGCTTTTTGTTTGATTATCTTTTTTTCATTAGTTTTTATTCCTAACATAAAAGCCAAAACATTAAAATTCTCTACTGTCATTTATCGTTATTCCTTTCATTCACCCAGTTACTCAAAAAATTGAAAATCCGAGCAGAGTTTAGTTGTCAGAAAAGCTTTTCATGGGTCGTCATCTTTTTTTTATTATTATTCCCATCAATCCTCTCTTAAATTAATTGTCCGTCTGAACAATTCTATCTAGAAAAGTCACACATATAGATTATGAAAGTATTTGGACAACATACCACCAAGCACGTAGCTCAGCTGGTAAGGGGTTGTGCTAGCTTAACCAAGATCTCAGGTTCGAGACTTGGAAATGCAGCTGTGTTAAAACTTGGTTGGGAGAGCTTTGCCGCCTTTGTGGTCCTACCCGGCTCGAATCCGGATTAGTCGGGGCCAATGTGGTTACCGGACACCGGATGGTCTTTACCAAAATAAAATAAAATAAAATAAAATTTCTTACAGTACAACTTTTAGAATAGATTATGACGCATTTTTTTTTTTATAACAACTCGACTACGTGTACTATGCTTATGAATTCAAATATGATCTCCCTAACTTATACTAACCCGTGCTATGCACACGAGAACATGGAAATAAAATGATATAATTTTTTCCTTTTTTTATTAGTTATACTTTCAACCACAAAGTGTATTGAATTATTGGATCACTTAGATCAAAACAATATAACAATTCCATGTAGAAAAGTCACACATATAGATTATGATTTTATAGCCGAATTAATCACCATGGAAATTAGAGTCAAGAGGAGCTGATAGGAAATAGAATCTTTATACTTGATCCAATAATTCAATACATTTGTAGTTGAAAGTATAATTTTTTAGCTAATCAAAAAAATGGAAAACACATCACTTATTTCCAGGTCTCCGTGCATATATACCACGTGCATAGCACCGGTTTATGCTAGTTAAGGGAAAATTATCGAAATGGTCCCTGTAGTTTCACCCGAGTCTCGATTTAGTCCCTCTAGTTTCAATTGCACTCCAACGAACCCTGTAGTTTCAATTTTGGTCGATTTTGGTCCAATTGATAACGGACGTTAGAAAACATAACGAAAATTCCAATTTGGGGGTTTTCTGAGGGGCATACATGATTTTTCGCCCACCCTCCCCTCCAATACCCAAACCCGAACTCCTCCTATCCCTTTTTGTCGTATTATTTTCATCTGAGAGAAAAAAAAACTGCTTTGGGTAGCTCTCTCTCTCTCTCTCTCTCTCTCTCTCTCTCTCTCTCTCTCTCTCTCTCTCTCTCTCTCTCTCTCTCTCTCTCAAATTTCATTCCCCTACCTTTGATCCACCACCACCACCTACTAGGTTTTGAACCCTTGACCTTGTGGTTCATGGACATCAACTGGAACCATCAAGGATCAAGGAAACCTAGTAATTTCATTCTCCTACCAATCTTTCAAGCATGAACAAACACATCTCCCCACTTTATTGCAACTAATTTTCATCTACTGGGTTATCATTTTCAGATACTTTTGGTCTGGATTTTGAAGTTGTAATACACTTGGACGGAATCAAAATGACCTGGGTTTGTTTTTTATCTGGGTTTCTCTTTAACTCTTTTGTGTTGGCATTGTTCATTGAGGTCGACCAGTCTAGTTGATAAGTTCGCCCGCGACGAAAATCAAAAAATCTATGTAAACGACAATGACGATGATTTCCGAATCCGATCGATGGAGATGTCCTTCAACAGTGAGTTCCGGTGGCAACCTGCGAGTTGGATCGAAGCAGACCAATTCACCGTAGAGCCACCACCCACGGTGGTTCCAGCAAGGATCACAACACCCACATCCTCGGTTGCTAATAACCCATTCCCCATGTACATTTGATCCATTGTTGGTCCCTCTAGAAGTGAGAGCTCGATTCGAGCAGAGTAGCTGGTTTCGTGTGCTTTTGGCCATAGTAGGTGGATTTTGGCCAGAGTATGTGGATTTTGTATGCTCAATGCAAATAGAAGTCTTTTGCCAACAGGGGTAAGGGGAAGAAGTTAGAGAGAATTGAAGAGAAGAGGAATTGATTTGATCTCAAGAATTTTTTGGATCCACTGCTGCTACAATTGATTTGATTTGATCCACTGCTTTTTTTTTTCTCATGCAAAAAAAAGGATTAGAGTTAGGGTTTCACGATGGGGAAGAAGAAGGGTGAGCGAAAAGTCATGTATGCACCTCAAAAAAACCCCCAAATTGGAATTTCTGTTATGTTTTCTAACGTCCGTTATCAATTGGACCAAAATCGACCAAAATTGAAACTACAGGGTTCGTTGGAGTGCAATTGAAACTAGAGGGACTAAATCGAGACTCGGGTGAAACTACAGGGATCATTTCGATAATTTTCCCTATCTTTAAAGAATATAATTAAAGTATCTACTTTCAATGGAAAATGCTAATGTGTGTCCAATAGGCACACGTTAAGGTTGAAAAAGTGTATTGAAATGTGTGAAAAGTGTATAAGAATATGTGAAAGTGTAAAAGGTGTATTGAAGTGTGTTTTTTTTGTTTGTTTGTGTGTATTGTGTCCATTTTCAATAGTTTCTATTCCTAACATAAAAGCCAAATATTAAAGTTATCTACTGTCATATTTATCGCTATTCCTTTCATTCACCGAGTTACTCAAAATATCCAAAATCCGAGAAGAGTATTAGTTGTCAGAAAAGCTTTTCATGCGTTGTTATCTTTTTTGCTTTTTGTTTGATTATCTTTTTTTCATTAAATTTTATTCCTAATATAAAAGCCAAAACATTAAAATTCTCTACTGTCATTTATCGTTATTCCTTTCCTTCACCTAGTTACTCAAAAAATCCAAAATCCTAGCAGAGTTTAGTTGTCAGAAAAGCTTTTCATGCATTGTCATCTTTTTTGCTTTTTGTTTGATTCTCGTCAATTCTCTCTTAAATTAATTGTTCGTCTTGACAATTCTATCTAGAAAAGTCACACATATAGTTTATGAAAGTATTTGGATAGTTATGCAAAATAAAATATTTTACAATACAACTTTTAGAATAGATTAGGACGCATTCTTTTTTATAACAACTCGACTACGTGTACTATGCTTTTTTATAACAACTTGACTACGTGTACTATGCTTATGAATTCAAATATGATCTCCCAAGTTTATACTAGCCCGTTCTATGCACACGGAGACATGGAAATAAAATGATATAATTTTTCCCTTTTTTATTAGTTAAAAAATTATACTTTCAACCACAAAGTGTATTGAATTATTGGATCACTTAGATCAAAACAATATAACAATTCCATGTAGAAAAGTCACACATATAGATTATGATTTTATAGCTGAATCAATCATCATGGAAATTAGAGTCAAGAGGAGCTGATAAGAAATAAAATCGTTATACTTGATCCAATAATTCAATACATTTGTAGTTGAAAGTATAATTTTTTAGTTAATCAAAAAAAGGAAAAACACAACATTTTATTTCCATGTCTCCATGCATATATACCAAATGCGTAGCACGGGTTTATACTAGTTACATAAAATGTTTTGTTGTCAATTTTGATCCGAAAAAGAAGAATAGATAGATAAGGATAGGAATACAAGAGGATGCCCAAGGGCCAATGCAACATTACAATGGGGAGAAAACCTAACAACGAACCCCAACAATTATAGGGCCCCCCAGAACACAAGAAATAAGCCTTAGCTTAAACCAAAAAGAAATCAAAAGTAGCAATCAAATTGCATCAGCAGCAGATTGAGGCAGCAAGCAGCAGATTGAGGCAGCAAGCAGCAGAAGCATAACCAACATCAAAAGTATCCAAAGGAGGTGTGGATAAAGAACGTCCCAACAGCCAAATACAATAGGAGGAGCCAATCAAAACCATTGCAGAATTTCTGGAAATATGAGCTCAAAGATCACGCATTCAACCTTCTAGAGATTATAAGAGAAATAATATTAAGGAAGTTTCTCTTAAAATCATCCACAGAATAAGCCTGAAGATCAAAGTTTGCTTTAATCCAGAGAGGCGGGCGGAGCCAAGGGGGGTCAAGCGGGGTCACTTGACCCCACTGAGGTGTCAAATTTTAATAGGATAGGTATAATATTTTTTAAACTTTTATATTTTTGCCCCTTGTATATGGTTTTTTTGCCCAACTACTTGCCCTCCTCCTTACCATTAACCACACCAAATAATTTTCCTTCTAACTCTCTAATTCTCTTCAACACTACTTGCCCTCCTTACCACACCCAATTGCGTCGAGTTGTTGTATACTGTCTTAGATATGCAACTCAAAGAGCTGAATAATCGCTTTAATGAGGTAAACACCAAGTTGCTTATTTGTGTTGCATGTCTAAGTCCATCCAACTCAAGTTTTGACAACCAAAAGTTGAACCACTTGGCCGAATTTTATCCTAAAGACTTCTCCGGTACTGAGCTTTTGGCACTTTCAGATCAACTTGAGAATTTCATCATTGATGTGCGGTCTAGTGTTGAGTTTTTAAACTTGAAAGGAATTGGTGATGTTTCTCAAAAGACGGTTGAGACCCGAAAAGATACCATTGGTTTTCAGCTTTTGACTTTGACTCTAATTTTACCTGTTGCGATATTTACAGTAGAAAGAGCATTTTCTGCCATGAAGATTGTGAAGAATCAACTTTGTAACCAAATGGATGATCAATGGTTACATGATAGCTTGATTGTGTATATTGAGAGGGAGATTTTTAATAGCATCACAAATGAGGCTATTATGCTACGATTTCAAAATTAATATGATACACCGCCAGGTCACTTGTAAACGCTATTATAGGTTTTAAATCAATATCTGCTTGGCTACTTTTTGTTGACATTCTAGTGTAGCTTTTTGTGGTTGGTTGTGGACGCGGTTATATGTTGTATATCTAAGCTAATTTTTGTTTGGCATTTCAGTGTATCTTTTGGGAGATCAATTGTAAAATTATATGTTATTAATAGCTAGATATCTACTTTTTCTCCTTTCTATTTCGCATTTTGGTTTTTTTTTTTTTTCTCAATTATTTTTCTTTAAGAATTTGACCCCACTGACATTTAGTTCTGGCTCCGCCCCGGCAGAGAGCCACTCTTGTCTTTTGATCTAGGTAATCCCCATTGCAGGAGATTGAATTGAGAAAGCCATTCTTGAGATAGGAGAAATCTGTCCAGCCTACTATGGATGGGATTGTCCTGGAAGTTGGTCCAGGTGAATTGTCTTCCCAGCATGGGAATGTCTTGAACCTCCATAAGATTAATAAAATTATGGAAATCATGCATGCCCCTATCCATTCTTATACAACCCAACCTCTCATTGATTTCCAAAATTTCATTGAAGTCACCCCCCAAGCACCAAGGGATGGGGAATCTACTCTTTAGACCCAAAATTTCATTCCAAATAATTCTTCTGTCTAATGAGTCATTAGGGGCATAGAGATTCAAGATGATACATGGAAAATTGTTGAATGAGCCTTTCAAGAGAATGATACCTGTTGATAATCCTCTCCTCTTCCACAAAAACTTCTTTATTCCACAAGGTGAGAATACCACCAGAGGCTCCAACTGAATTTGAGGTTATAAAGTTAGAATCACAGTTTGGCCACAGCCTACTAGCCATGAAAGAGTCAAAAGAATCCAATTTTGTTTCTTGCAGGAGGATGAGGTCAGGAGATTTAGAGATAATGAGCTTGGAAATGAACTTCTTTTTGGCAGCACTATTCATACCCCTGATGTTCCAGGAGATGATCCTCATTGGGACCAGAGACAGCAGACAACTGAAAGGAAAAGAGAACAAGAGACCACAATCTGATATCCCTGATCCAACTTGCAAGAGAAATGGGCTTAAAAAAGATTATGAACTTGAAGTTTTTGCTCTTCAAGTTCAACTTGCATTAGTTTTCTTAGAGCTCCACCATCATTTTCATGAAAATGGATCCCAAATCTGTTACCAGCCATCACCACATCCTCAAGTTCTTCAATGATAATAGCATTTCTCCTAGCAATATCCCCGGAAGAGACAGAGGCGATGTGATTACTAGAGAAAGATTGGATAGAAACAGAGGAAGAGCATGATGGAACAGCTTGAGAGCAATCTTTGGCGTTTGTGTTGAGGATATCAGTGAGCAACTTCCTCCTCCTCACTTTTTCAGCTCTGTCTTTTTTAGATTCTAGTGACTCGGGAATAATCTTGGTAGAGTCAGGAATTGCACTAGAGAGCACAGAATTAATTTTGTTTGAAGTCCCAACCAGACCAAAATTAGATAAGTCTAAAGCAATAAGAGCTTGGTCATCATTGCTGTCAGAACAGTCATTGGCCGAAGAAGGAGCAGCAGCCTTCTCTTGAATACTTTCATTGGGAATCTTCTTGTTAGTTGAGAGGGAATTAGCAGCAGCCTCCTCATGAATACTTTCATTGGGAATCTTCTTGTTAGTTGAGACAGTATTAATTGCCAGAGGTTGTTGAGAAGGTAATTGGTTTGCCCCCACAATCAGATTTGAATTAAAATTATTCAAGTTCAATGGACCTTTCCCAAGAATGGAGCATGGCTCAGATGATATAGGGACAAACCTCTTATTACCAGAATATGCAATCTTCACTCCAGGTGCTTGTTTAGAAATTGGGTATTTCAAGGTAGAGCCATCCCTAAGAGTATTGTGCTCACAAGAGGAGGAATTCCCGTTGGACACAGAAGTTTGAATACCCACATTGGATTTGGATATGTAAATAACATCGAAGGGGTCATCACACTCTTCTTCCCAAATTCTAACATCATAGGGCATACCATTAACAACAACTTTAATCCACTCTTCAATTTTCTCCTGATAATCAGTGGAAATAAGCATTCTGGCAACATCAAATGAAAGCTCCAAGGCTGTTTCTTCATCCAAATTGATAAATTGACCACAATAATCACCAATTCTTCTAAAAGTGTTGAGATTCCATGCTTGCAGAGGCATACCTCTGCATTTTAGCCAAGCGTATCTTGAGATACTTGCAGATTCTCCATTCCAAGATTTGAAAGAGACAAACCAGTTGCTTAGTTTGTCATCAGATAACGCATAATTTCTAGCCTCCTTTGATTTGAATGTTATGATCATGGATAAACCTCCCAGTGATTTAACTGATAGATCGGAGAAGTTAGCCATTTCAAAGGATTTCAAAACCATCTCAGGAGTAGAAGGACCTTTTAATTTGACAATAGCACTTCTGGATAGCCACTCAGAGGCAAGCGGTTGGACTTTGAAAGTAGCAGTATTCTGCTCTTTAACTTGATTGATCATAACAGCTTCAGCATAAGATTTGGCTTTCATATGAGAATCGAAAGAGTTAAAAGACTTGTTCCCAACAAAATCCCTAGAAAACTTATGGGCCTGGGATTGGGGTAAGTTGAAGCTAGCCTCTTTCACAATTAAGTTTCTACCATCAATCCAGAGAGAGTTTGTCCTAGCAATTGCATGGTCTGCCTCATGTTTAGATTGAAAGGAGATGAATCCGAATTTATGCCCTGATCTCTTGCTCCTTTTTCTTGGAATGAAAGCCCTGCGCACTTTACCGAATTTGGAGAAGAGATTTCTGAACCATCTGACCCCTACATCATCTGGAAGATTGTCCACAAACAAAGTGTGAAAGAAGTATCCACGTGAATGATGGGGGTTATGTGGATTCCAACGCCTGGAGTTCATTGTCTAAACTGAAGATGCAGATAATGAAAGTAAGAAGAAAGTGGTAAAAATCCTCCCCTTACACTTCCCCAGAAATTAATCCAGAGAAGTAGGACGCGAAGGACTCCCCTTACACCTCACCGGAGATAAATTCGATGAGGTAGGACGCGGATAACCACACCCAAAAGAAAGTGATCAAAGAGAACTTCAGATCACACCCAAGAAGAAGAAATACTCCCACTCTGAAGGAACCCCAACAGAGTATCAATAAAATCGATAGAATCAAACCTCACTCTGAAGGAACATTTGTTTTGTTGTCAATTGAACCAAAAATATCTTTAAAGAAATATAAAGTATCTACTTTCAATAGAAAATGCTAATGTGTGCCCAATAGGCACACGTTAAGGTTGAAAAAGTGTATTGAATTGTCAGAAAAGTGTATAAGAATATGTGAAAGTGTATTGAAAAATGTAAAAGGTGTATTTTTTTTTTGAACGGGGAAATGCAACTTATATTGATAAGAAATCAAGTACAAGTTACACGGCCCATAGGCCTAAAGGGAGAAGAGATTACAACAAAAAAACAAAGAAAAAGCAACAAAAACAAAACAAAACAAAAAGCTGCAAGAATCAGTGGTAAAAGATGTGTTGAAGTGTGTTTTTTTTTTTTTTTTTGTGTGTGTATTGTGTGCCCATTTTCAATAGTCTCAGTTCCTAACATAAAAGCCAAATATTTAAGTTCACTATTGTCATATTTATCGCTATTCCTTTCATTCACCGAGTTACTCAAAATATCCAAAATCCGAGCAGAGTATAGTTGTCAGAAAAGCTTTTCCTGCATTGTTATCTTTTTTGCTCTTTGTTTGATTATCTTTTTTTCAGTAGTTTCTATTCCTAACATAAAAGCCAAAACATTAAAATTCTCTACTGTCATTTATTGTTATTCCTTTCATTCACCAAGTTACTCAAAAAATCCAAAATCCGAGCAGAGTTTAGTTATCAGAAAAGCTTTTCATGTGTTGTCATCTTTTTTGCTTTTTTTTTTATTCCTGTCAATTCTCTCTTAAATTAATTGTTCGTCTTAACAATTCTATCTAGAAAAGTCACACATATAGATTATGAAAGTATTTGGATAGTATATACAAAATAAATTTTTTTATAGTACAACTTTTAGAATAGATTAGGACGCATTTTTTTTTATAACAACTCGACTACATGTACTATGCTTATGAGTTAAAATATGATCTCCCTAACTTATACTAGCCCGTGCTATGCACATTCTATGCACACGGAGACATGGAAATAAAATGATGTAATTTTTTCCTTTTTTTATTAGCTAAAAAAATTGTACTTTCAACCAAAAAGTGTATTGAATTATTGGATCACTTAGATCAAAACATTATAACAATTCCATGTAGAAAAGTCACACATATGGATTATGATTTTATAGCCGAATCAATCGCCAGGGAAATTAGAGCCAAGACGAGCTGATGGGAAATAAAATGGTTATACTTGATCCAATAATTCAATACATTTGCAGTTGAAAGTATAATTTTTAAGCTAATCAAAAAAAGGGACAACGCATCATTTTATTTCCATGTCTCCGTACATAAATACCACGTGCATAGCACGGGTTTATTCTGGTTACATAGAATGTTTTGTTGTCAACTGAACCAAATATTTTAAAAAAAAATATAAAGTATCTACTTTCAATGGAAAATGCTAATGTGTACCCACTAAACACACGTTAAGTTTTAAAAAGTGTATTGAATTGTGTGAAAAATGTATAAGAAAACGTGAAAGTGTATTGAAAAGTGTAAAATGTGTATTGAAGTGTGTGTTTTTTATTTGTTAGTGTGCGTATATTGTGTGCCCATTTTCAAGTGTCTATTCCTAACATAAAAGCCAAATATTAAAGTTCTCTACTGTCATATTTATCTCTATTCCTTTCATTCACCGAGTTACTCAAAATATCCATACTCTGAGCAGAGTATTAGTTGTTAGAAAAGCTTTTCATGCGTTGTAATCTTTCTTGCTTTTTGTTCTATTATCTTTGTTTCATTAGTAGTTTTTATTCCTAACATAAAAGCCAAAACATTAAAATTCTCTACTGTCATTTATCGTTATTCCTTTCATTCACCCAGTTACTCAAAAAATCCAAAATCCGAGCAGAGTTTAGTTGTCAGAAAAGCTTTTCATGCGTTGTCATCTTTTTTTTTTTTATTCCAGTCAATTCTCTCTGAAATTAATTGTTCATCTTAACAATTCTATCTAGAAAAGTCACACATATACATTATGAAAGTATTTTGACAGTATATGCAAAATAAAATTTCTTACAATACAACTTTTAGAATAGATTATGATGCATTTTTTTATAACAACTTGACTATGTGTACTATGCTTATGAATTCAGATATGATCTCCCTAGTTTATACTAGTCCGTGCTATGCACATTCTATGCACAAGGAGACATGGAAATAAAATGATGTAATTTTTTCCCTTTTTTTATTAGTTAAAAAATTATACTTTCAACCACAAAGTGTATTGAATTATTGGATCACTTAGATCAAAACAATATAACAATTCCATGTAGAAAAGTCACACAATAGATTAAGATTATGATTTTATAGCTGAATCAATCACCATGGAAGTTAAAGTCAAGAGGAGCTGATAGGAAATAGAATCTTTATACTTGATCCAATAATTCAATACATTTGTAGTTGAAAGTATAATTTTTAAGCTAATAAAAAAAAGGGAAAACACATCACTTTATTTCCATATCTTCGTGCATATATACCACGTGTATAACACCAGTTTATGCTAGTTACATGGAATGTTTTGTTGTCAACTGAACCAAAAATATCTTTAAAGAAATATAAAATATCTACTTTCAATAGAAAATGCTAATGTGTGCCCAATAGGCACACATTAAGGTTGAAAAAGTGTATTGAAATGTGTGAAAAGTGTATAAGAATATGTGAAAGTGTAAAAGGTGTATTGAAGTGGGTTTTTTTTAATTTGTTTGTGTGTAGTGTGTGCCCATTTTCAATAGTTTCTATTCCTAACATAAAAGCCAAATATTAAAGTTCTCTACTGTCATATTTATCGATATTCCTTTCATTCATCGAGTAAAGTTACTCAAAGTATCCAAAATCCGAGCAGAGCATTAGTTGTCGGAAAAGCTTTTCATGCGTTGTTATCTTTTTTGCTTTTTGTTTGATTATCTTTTTTTCATTAGTTTTTATTCCTAACATAAAAGCCAAAACATTAAAATTCTCTACTGTCATTCATCGTCATTCCTTTTATTCACCGAGTTATTCAAAAAATCCAAAATCCGAGCAGAGTTTAGTTGTCAGAAAAGCTTTTCATGCGTTGTCATCTTTTTTGCTTTTTGTTTGATTCCCATCAATTATCTCTTAAATTAATTGTTCGTCTTAACAATTCTATCTAGAAAAGTAACACATATAGATTATGAAAGTATTTGGATAGTATATGCAAAATAAATTTTTTTACAGCACAACTTTTAGAATAGATTATGATGCATTTTTTTTTATATAACAACTCGACTACGTGTACTGTGCTTATGAATTCAAATATGATCTCCCTAGTTTATACTAGCCTGTGCTACACACATTCTATGCACACGGAGACATGGAAATAAAATGATGTAATTTATCCCTTTTTTATTAGTTAAAAAATTATACTTTCAACCACAACGTGTATTGAATTATTGGATCACTTAGATTAAAACAATATAACAATTCCATGTAGAAAAGTCACACATATAGCTGAATCAATCACCATGGAAATTAGAGCCACAAGGAGCTGATAAGAAATAAAATCGTTATACTTGATCCAATAATTCAATACATTTGTAGTTGAAAGTATAATTTGTTAGCTAATCAAAAAAAGGAAAAACACATCATTTTATTTCCATGTCTCCGTGCATATATACCATGTGCATAGCACGGGTTTATGCTAGTTACATAAAATGTTTTGTTGTCAACTGAACCAAAAATATCTTTAAAGAAATATAAATTATCTACTTTCAATGGAAAATGCTAACGTGTGCCCATTAGACACACGTTAAGGTTGGAAAAGTGTATTGAAATGTCAAAAAAGTGTATAAGATTATGCGAAAGTGTGTTGAAAAGTGTAAAATGTGTATTTTTTTTTCAAACGGGGAAAATGCAAGTTATATTGATAAAAAAATCACGTACAAGTTACACAGCCCATAGCCCTAAAGGGAGAAGATATTACAAAAAAACAAAGAAAAAGCAACAAAAAGGTGTATTGAAAAGTGTTTTTCAATGTATTGAAATGTATGAAAAGTGTATAAGAATATGTGAAAGTGTATTGAAAAGTGGAAAAGGTGTATTGATGTGTGTGTTATTTTTATTTGTTTGTGTGTGTTGTGTGCCCATTTTCGATAGTTTTTATTCCTAACATAAAAGCCTAATACATTAAAGTTCTCTACTGTCATATTTATCTCCATTCCTTTCATTCACTGAGTTACTCAAAAAATCCAAAATCCGAGCAGAGTATAGTTGTCAGAAAAGCTTTTCATGCGTTGTCATCTTTTTTGCCTTTTGCTTGATTACCGTCAATTCTCTCTTAAATTAATTATTCGTCTTAACAATTCTATCTAGAAAAGTCACACATATAGATTATGATTTCATAGCCGAATCCATCACCATGGGAAATTAGAGTCAAGTGGAGTAGTTATGAAATGTAATTGTTATACTGTTGCTTGCGACCCAGCGTTGTTGTAGGATAGGACGCCCCAAGCGTAGGGCTAGGTCGTTGTTAGCATAATAACCCGGTAAGACCGGGGTTGATTTCCATAGAGATCAAATGCAACCGGCATAAAGTTTGACTTATGATGAGATTTTTGGCGTTAAAAAGTGGATTTGTTTGTGCAATTCTCTCTACCTCAATTAAATGATTAGAAAATGAAGTTTTTGCTAATTTAAACTAAAGACAAAGTCAAGGAGTTCATAATACCCATGACTTGAATTAAATTGCTCCTCTCAAGATTACACGGCTAAGACACGTAGTCGAACATGCTCAACCAGAAGATTTAACATTTTAGCACATTTGGATTCTAGAAAATGGGTTTGTTCAAGAGTAGAGTTCATTGAGGCATTTTTACAAAAAAATATGAATGTCATAGTTCTAAGCATCATATGTGGCAAGTGGTCAGCCTTGCCTACACAAGATCAAAAAGGTTAACAAATCTTCGTTTTGATATATAAAACTTGAACCCTAACTCTTAAACAAACTAGTTTTGATGCTTATTTTGAGAGAGGAACAAAATAACCCAAGCCATGGGGTGCTAATCACCCCATGACCTAGCCTTACTACACTACTCACACATAATCGAAGGGAAGATGAAAATACTAACTAAAATGGAAATAAACTAGAGATTTGTATAGATAAAAGGAGCGCTTACAATATTTGTGAAGTCCGTAGCCTTGGTTCTTGAAAATTGAAACCTAAAATCTAGAGAGAAGATGGAGTTCAAATTAGCTCAAAACAAGAGAGAGAGAGAGAGAGAGAGAGAGAGAGAGAGAGAGAGAGAGAGAGAGAGAGAGAGAGAGAGAGAGAGAGAGCTAAGAGATGCCCTAAAATTTTGAAGTTATGTGGCTTTTATAGTACCCAAAGTTGTAAATAAAAGGTCCAAAATCCACCCCAACTCTTAGCTTGGTCGAGTACAAAAAGTGGTAGAAAACCCCAGGTCCTATCAATAGGACTTGTTCTCCTATCGATAAGAGAACTCCTTTGCGCACAAGTGGTCATTTTTACCTCTCTCCTATCGATAGGACCAATTCTCCTATTGATCGGACTTCGTTGCATCACAATAGTTGGCCAATCTGATCATGGTCCTACCGATAGGAGTTGGCGCAAAACTTGTTCTTCACCCCTGTGTCCTCGTCTTGACTTGGGCCTTTGGTCGGGCGTGCTTGGCTTCTTGCATGAGTTTCTTCATGAATTTCTCGGCAAGGTTTATTTTCATGTCTTCGTGCATAGCACCGGTTTAATGCTAGTATATCTTAGGATCAAGCGCTTACCAACTCACTAAAACCCGCAAGTGTTAGTAAAAGCGCAACTTTATTTCCTTATCGCGCCCAAGCGCCAATGAGTCAACTAAGACTTGGCCCACCTGGCCTCCGCCCCGGCAGGATGCTGGACTTGGCCCACCTGGCCTCAGCCCAACAGTCCCCCCTCCAGCACCTGCCCGCAAGTAGCATGCTATCCATGAGAGTTGAACCCTTGACCTTGGCTCTGATACCAGTTTGTTGTGAATTCCGGATCACGCACGCACTCAAACACACACAAGAAATCTAAGGAAAACTCCCTTGAATATATTCACACAATATACAAGTTTAAAAAACTCTCTGGGGAGCAATAACCGGCTCCCACTCCGGGGGGGGAAGCCACAACCGGCTTCCCCTCTCACACTCTCAGCCTGTCCCGCTCACATTGTGCTACCACTCTCAAAATAAAGGAGACAACAAGAGTATATATAACCCTAGGGTAATCCTAAACCCAATAGGAAATCCTAAACGCAATAGGAAATCCTAAACGGAATACGAAATCACTCTCATCCGGGCCTAAGCCCATCCGGCCCACACGGGTGAAATCCCAACATACTATATATACTAAGTTGAGTGGAGAATGAAAAATGAACCATGAAATCTCTAACTTCACCTTTGTATTGTTAGTTTGCATTACTTAGTGGCGCGTAATTCCCATTTATTTATGCAACCAATTTTAGTCTTCGTTCATCCATTCATTATAACTTCCTACATAACAATCAATTTTCGTTAGAAATCTTGGAGCAACAGAGTTGCATAAATGTATGCTATATATCTTAAAAAGATAATTAGTTACAGTAAAAATTAATAAAAATGAAAATTTTCATTTGAATGGAGTAACCGTCCACCAAATAAGAATTCATGCTTTTGAAATTAAACAATTGGATTGGAGAAGATATATAAAACAATAAGAGATACAACTGGAGTACACACTTACGGCCCGTTTGGATGACGTATTAGTTTGAGAGAGATTAAATAGTAAGGGGATAAAATAGTAGGGGGTGATTAAATGAGAAGGATGGGCCCACATTGATGTGACAGTTAAGAAGAGAGGATTAAATAGTACATGGTTTGGATGAGGGATAAAAAAGGAGGGATAAGAAAGATTGATGATGTAAAATCATGTCAAAAGACAAATTTTCCCTTTCATATGTCCGTATTAGAGTATTAATTAAATCAATTATATAATTTCAAAAATAATTAATTTGTTATACACAACAAAAATTATGCTATAATAAGTCCTTCTAATAATTTTTTATATAAATTAAAATCATTAAATATTCAAAACATGTAATTTTAAAAAGTTTTTGTTTCTAATAAATAAAATTAGTTCTATTATAGCTACTAGGTTTTTTTCTTTCTTTTTAATCGTCATAGTTTAGGTAGTTTAGGGCCTGGGGGAATTACCTAACTAAATAAAATGGTTGGAGTGTAATTTTGAAGGTAATAAATCCTATTAACCCGAAACTGCCAACGGCAACAACCGCCAAACAAGGTCCGATGGGAACAACAATGGAGATGGCGGTGGTCGGCGATTTCACCAGATATGTTTTTTTTTCCCCCTCCTAATCGCTTGTATTTTTCGAAATTCCCAGATTTGAAAATTTTGGAAATTTTTGCTTGAAACAATGGTGGTTTGTGCTTGTGCTTCAATATTGTTTGCTTGAAACAGAGAGGTATGCCCGTCATTTGGTCCCGAATGAGGAGCCGGACTAAATACAAGCACCTCCCCCCCTGCTTGTATTTAGTCTGGCTTCCCCCTGGTTATTTAGCAGGCGGCTATTTAGTCGCGGGGGGGGGGGGGGGGGGGTTTGGTTGCCAAAACATGGGTTAAACATCTAATCATTCCTCATCCCCCCGGATGAGGAGCCGGACTAAATACAAGCACCTCCCCCCCTGCTTGTATTTAGTCTGGCTTCCCCCTGGTTATTTAGCAAGCGGCTATTTAGTCGCGGGGGGGGGGGGGGGGGGGGGGGGGGTTGGTTGCCAAAACATGGGTTAAACATCTAATCACTCCTCATCCCCCCGGATTGAATAGTCAAGGTCTCTTGTACATCATCCAAACGACGCCTTAGGAATGAAACTTCATTTGGAACGATATCATCTAAGTGTCTGAAGAAAACTTTCCCTTCTTTTTTTTGTGTGTGAAAATCCATGTACGCAAAGGATGGGTTTAATGGTTAGATATCATAATTTTTTGCTTAATTTCTAAACTCATAAGGATAGGCATGATATAATAAATTTTTTAAATATAGATAGGTCTAATATGGATGTTATGCCGCTTATGCGATACATCTACACGCACGCACGCACACACACATATCACAAACAAACGGTTACATTTTCTAACGTTTCTTTCACAACGTAAAGGCGCAAATTGTGCAGCGATTAACCGGTAATTTGTAAATATTGATATGGATATTACTTTAAGTAATGACCTAGATACAAATATAGACAGAGGTAACTAAAAAAATGATTAGAAAGATATTTCATTACATCATGGAAAATAAGAAGAATTTTCATGGATAGCAATATTTATTTTTCAAATTTAGAAAAAAAAATCTATCGAATGTGATAAGATTGTGTCACTTGTATTAGTTCAAAATTCACCTAACAATCCAATAATTTATTGCCACTTGTCGTTCTCGCATTCTTATTCGCGAAAAGTCATTCTGTAATAATATATCAGATTGTCTTAAAGAAAGATTTAGAAACTACAGATATTGTTTTGGTAACAAAATCATCTAATCCAATACATATTGGAGAAAATAAATTTTCTTTCCACTCTATTTTCTTGACCATTACATTTTTACCCCTATCATTATTCACTGTGATTTTCTCTTTACTAAAATTAAATCAACGAAATTTTGATTTGTGTAATTGACCCGACCCAAGGAAAAATAGACCCACATGGGGGCAGGAGTGCAGGAAACGAATCACCTTTGCATTTGGGTCCTGGATGTGTGGAACATTCGGAAAACTTCTCCAGCTTCACAGAATCTGATACCATCGTCACATGAACTCACCGCAAATCTTTTCAGTTGAAAGCTTGATTGCAAACTATAAAACAGAAAACAGAGGCATCGTCCAAAGGATGCCACCGCTTTTTCATCACAGACTACCGCTCTCTCTCCACCATCACCACCTCCTCTCTCCATCACCCACCACCGTCTTCCTCCGCCCCATGTCCACCACGTCTTCATCCCAATCCCCTTCACTGAACGTGGACTCAGACCAACTGATAAACCAAGCCATAAACTACCACAACCAAACCAAACACTCCTTCACGAACTACGCAAAAGGGCCTCACGGCCTGGACTGGGCCAACCAACCCAACCCATTTCGCCGTTATATTTCTTCGCCCCTCCTCCCTCTCTCTCACTTCCCAATTGATCAAAATCCCAATTCTTCAAACCCTAATAACTCCCCGCTCTACTCCTCCGTCTTCCAATCACTTCCTTATCCAAAACCCATCTCCAAATCCACCATTTCTCAGCTCTTTTATGATTCTCTCGCTCTGTCGGCTTGGAAAACAACTGGGTTATCCACCTGGTCGCTTCGAGTAAACCCTAGCAGTGGCAATCTCCACCCAACTGAGGCTTATATCATTTCCCCACCCATTGATTCGGTGTCGAATTCGCCTTTCGTGGCTCATTATGCCCCAAAAGAGCATTCTTTGGAGATTAGAACCCATATCCCTTCTGGGTTTTTCCCCAAGTTCTTCCCGGAAGGTTCTTTTCTTATTGGGTTTTCGTCCATCTTCTGGCGTGAGGCTTGGAAGTACGGTGAAAGGGCGTTTAGGTATTGTAATCACGACGTGGGTCATGCCATTGCTGCAGTTTCAATGGCTGCGGCGGAGTTAGGTTGGGATGTCAGGATTCTTGATGGGTTAGGTTATGTGGAGTTGGAGAAGCTTATGGGGCTTGAATTTTATAAAGAGTTCAAAATCCCGTCTAGACCGGTGAAAGGAAAGTTCCCTGAGATTGAATTCGAGCACCCTGATTGTGTTCTTGTAGTTTTTCCGAAGGGGCTTGGTAAATTTGATGTGGATTATGAAGAATTGAGTTTGGCTATATCGGAGTTTTCCAAGTTGGAGTGGAAAGGAAAGCCTAATGTGCTTAGTAAAGAGCATGTTTGCTGGGATATAATCTATAGAACTGCAGAGGCTGTGAAGAAGCCATTGGAAGTAGGAAGTAAATTTGTGGTTGATCCATTTCAACTGAGTGGAATGATTAGTGAAGGGTCATATAAGGGATATACATTAAGGGAGATTGTCAGGAAACGGCGGAGTGCAGTGGATATGGATGGTGTTACTGTAATGCAGAGATCAACATTTTATCAGATTCTGCTACACTGTCTTCCTTCGGGTTCCGGAAGCGGAGAGAAACAAAGGAAACAATTGGCGTTGCCATTTCGGGCCTTGTCTTGGGATGCTGAGGTGCATGCTGCTTTGTTTGTTCATCAGGTTGAAGGGCTGCCCAAAGGTTTATATTTCTTGGTGAGGAATGAAGACCATTTTGATGATATCAAGAAGGCTACTAAGTCTGAGTTTAAGTGGAAGAAACCAGAAGGTTGCCCTGATGATCTCCCGCTGTATGAACTTGTTAGAGGTGATTGTAGGAAGCTTGCTAAACAGCTTTCTTGCCATCAGGTACATGCTCCTCTAATATGAGTTTAGCTTCTTGAATTTTCTTAAACTGACCTAAGTTGATCCAAATGGGTGATGCATATGTTTCTAGGGATGGTCACATTGTCTCAAATAGCAAGGCTAGGTTATAAATTCCATTTATGCCCACCTTTTCTTTTATCATGCTGTAAAATGAGACATAAGTTGTAGAATATCTTGGTTTTAGAATTTGGACCAGTGCGTACAGGTGAGCATGTTGCATCGAAGCATGCAACTAGTCTTGGAATGCTAATGGTTAGGAATGTCTCTCCTCTACGTTTTGCTTGGACTACATGTTACTCTTTTACGTGGTTGTGGGCATGCTAGAAACATCTTACAGACTGCCGCCGATAAATATTCCCATTACTCAACATCATTACTTGGGATTTTTAAACCATGAAACAGATTGGTGGCTATAAGATTTGAAACCGGCAATCCAAAAATAATCTAGATACTATGCTGTGCTTGGGTTTCAAATGTATGATCAGACAATGGTGTTCTAGGAGTCGTCTGTTTTGATATAAATTGACGAAAAGTGTTGCAAAACTCTTACTGAGCTAACATGGATGTTTTCTGCATAATGTACGGCAAACATAGTTGGCCATTAGTATCATGAGTTACTGATATTATCAATACGTAAGGCCTAGTCCTCACCAAGACTCAGACCGATACGGTAGTTGAGATAGGATACATCCCTTCACCTTCGCTAAGGAAAGAGTCGTGGGAATAGCATATGCGCTTGTAGAAACATGGACTAATTTTGGTAGTTCCTATCATTGTATTGTGACTATTGTCCACTAAGATCCAATTCCTTAGTCTGCTACTTCAGTTCAGACGCAAGATAGAGTGTTGTCATGCCAACAAGGGTTGAATTTTCAGTAGAATTACTGTGGCTGTGTTTGGTTAGATAGTTTAGTTTAGTTTTGATGATGTCAGCAGGTGTAATGAGTGGAGAGAGATAGAGAGAGAAATGAGGGAAATGATGACATCATCAAAACTAAAACTAATACTAAACAGGGAAACGAACAAGGCCTGTATCTTTGCTAAATGCATAATCTTCTGCAGGATATTGCTGGTGATGGCTGCTTCAGTCTAGGCATGGTGGCTCACCTTGAGCCTACATTGCATTCTAAGGGGGCATGGATGTATCCTCGGTTATTTTGGGAGACTGGAGTTCTTGGTCAGGTGTTGTACCTCGAAGCACATGCAGTTGGCATCTCAGCTACTGGAATTGGTTGCTTCTTTGATGATCCTGGTGTGTGTTCCTTTTCCTCTTCTCACACTTAATATCCTAATTTCTCATTTTCATCGTTCTTGGTTACTACAACTCGTAATTGAGATTTCAAGTAGAAATGCTTTAAATAAGGACGTGGCTTCTAGATTTTTGTCTTCTGGATTTTAGTCATTGTGTAGCACTGTTGAAGAAATCTTGTTTTCTGGTAGTTATAGGTTGCACAAAATTACATGCCTTGAAGTAGAAGTACTTTTCCACTGCAACAATAACCCTAATCCTTAAATAATGAAAAAAAAAAAGGGAATAAGATCTTTACTTTTTGTTAATGAGTAGAAGTATGAAGGGGATAAATATACCGAGCATGAATTCCTCACATTCGAGGACATGGTGTGGTTCAGGACAACTTAAATTGGCATTAATGCTCATAGAGGTTTGCTATATTGCGAGTGCCAACATGTCACCATAATGGTGCTTTACAAGATCCATCTAATTGATCTACCTAGGACACTATCATGTATGTGTGCCATGGCATCATCTTTCCTCGCTACGAGGGCTGCACAAGAGGAAGAACGTCACAAATGAGGTCACATAAGCCAACAAAGTAGCAGGTGCCGAAACCAAATATAGTTGAATGGGGTCTAAGGGATTTTATTTTTTTTTTGCAAGATTTGGACATAAGGTCATCATACGGTGGTTAGTCAGGCAGTGGGCCCATTGCTATCTTCATGCATTACTGGACCAACAATAAGGGGTTGAGCTCATTGTAGCCTTTTCATTTGGGTCATTCTCCCTTCCAATGAACGTGTCTGTTCTTTGAATGAATAATCAAGCTACAACCCTCAATCTATGGTGCCAAGATATGTTACAAGGACTCTTGTTAAGGGATAAAGTACCCATTTCGGACTCCTGACACCCGAGTAAGAAGTTTGAGATGTGTCAGACATACTCTATGACATCTGCTGAACAATATGTGTAGCTAAGAAAGGATGAAAAGTTCTAGGTTATGTGAAATTTTTCGTGTTCGACAAGTTTCATTAAATTCACCTAGCAAGCATATATGGAATTCAAATATTTTTTTCAGATATGAGTTCGAATCTACCATGAAACTAACACTATATTAGGTAAGAAAATGTAAAAAGCCCCTCAGGAATATGAATGTTTTTTCTGTGTACCGGTATAGCTATAATGAGAACTAAAGATGATATTTCAATGCATACCTTTACTGGATACCATTTGGCACCTATGAATGGTCTCTCGTTTCCCCAATCAGGTAGTGTTGGTGATTACATCACAGCTGCTATGAGATTAGACGTCAGGTAGTGTACCCTTAAGCAAATTTTGAATCGTTGGAATCCAAATTCCAAAACCTTTAGTCCCAACGAGAAACTAAGGGTGTGCATGGAACTGATGAAACAATAATGTATGATAAAATAATTAGGAAATTAGTGTCTTTTTAAATTTCATATCCTTCTCATTGTCCTTTATTTTGCTTAAATAAGTTGAAGATACAATTAGTGCTTCCTTTGTTGGCCTACAAGACATGATTAGATCTGGTGTCATCCTCCCTGCAGCTGACAGTTGGACCAGTCACACTCTCAATTTCCCTTGCACCTAACTAGGCTAATGGGGTAGCAGTTCGTATCTAAGAAGCACCAGCATCACGTATCCGTGTTTGACACGTGCCAGTAGCAGACACGACACGACACGGTCTAGACACGTGTCGGACATGCCTAAACACTTCTCCAATTTTTATATGTGTTGAATCTAAGGGGGTGTTCCACTAACTTGGTTTTTTTGGTTTTTTGTTTTTTTTGGATGTTTTAGTTTTGCAAAAAAACTAACTTGTTCCACTAACTAGTTTTTTGGTTTTTTGTTTTACAAAAAAAAACTAACTTGTTCCATTAAACTAGTTTTTTGTATGTTTAGTTTTGCAAAAAAACTAACGTGTTCCACTAACTAGTTTTTTGGCATTTTTGGTTTTTAGTTTTGCAAAAAAACTAAGTGGTTTTTTGTTAGTGGAATGAGATAGTTTTTGAGTTAAAACAAAACTGTTTTTTTTTTAGAGGAACGGGGCCTAAATAGCACGGGCCGGTGGGGTAGGCCGCAGGGCGGTAGGGAAGCCCAAACAAAGGCAGATCGATCTGGTCGTCTAGCTTTTCCGAAGGAGGGCTAAAGGTGGGAAAAGAACATAAGGATTGCGATTGGTCTAAACCTTCGACCAGCGACTTATTGTGACCCACCCAGAATGCCCATACATACTAAGATCTTGGAAGGAGTTCTGGCGTATTCAGTTGCGTATCCATCAAATGTTGTTCGTATGTATAATAATAGATAAAGATCAAAGGGCTGCCCTTACCTTATCTCTGCTTTTGTTTATTTAATTGGTGCTTCAACAGTCACTAATGCGTTCTTTCTTGAGTTCTCTGTTGATGCTTCGTTTTCTACTGCCACTGGTAGTGGTGGTTTAATAGATTGATCTGGAAACAACCTATGGTCATGTTGCTCTTACTCGGTCAGTCTTGGAACATGCTAAAGACACATTCAAAAGTTAAAATCCTGAATTTTTATACTCCGCCTAGAGTGAAATTTCCACGGATGTGTAATACATGTATACTTATATGTGGACCACTAATTTTTATCTTCATAGTATTATTCTTGTTTTGATATCAAAATAATGTCTCTTTTATATAAATTAAAAAAATACCTCTTAACATACAAATACATTTTATATTTGACGTGTCCCCGATGTATCCATGTCCTAATTTTTGAAGAAACGATGTGTGCGCGTATCCGTGTCATGTCCGTATCCTATATCCGTGTCCATGCTTGTTAGTTTCCTATATTACATGGACTCTTATAAGTTATAACAGCTCCTTTGGATGCTGAGAGGAGAAAAGAAAGGAAAGGGGAGAGATCTCCCTTAATGGTGAGAAAAGAAAAGAAAAGGAAGGGATTTCTCACAGACACATCCAAACAACACTGAGAAATCACTCTCTCCCTCCCATTCCGGCGACCTCTGTCATCTCCGGCGACCTCAAAACTAAGTTTTGATCACAGATCCGGCTTCTCCTCGACGAGACGAAGACAACAGTGTACGCACGACAACGATCTGACGAGGGGGTGGACCTCACGGCTGCCGGAAGTCGACGTCGTCTTTCCTTTCTCACGCAATCGCACCAATTTTGGTGAGAAACGAAATGGGGGTTTGAAGGGAGTCTGGACTCTCACCCTCTCCTTTCCTCTCTCCCCTCTGGTGCCATCCAAACAAGAGAAAGAAACCCGTTTCCGTCGATTCCCTTTCTTTTCTCTCAAAAACCCTCCATCCAAAGGAGGTGTAAGTATGCAACTGCAAAGTACCAGTGTGACCTGGGAAGAATAATTAGCAAGTCAGAGGTCAGAGTTTATCTTACACAGTTTACACTATGCATAATAATTAATACCATAATGGGATGCATGAAATGTTTGAAGACATGTTGTAAGCAACATTGACCCTAAAAAATAAAATAACTGTAGCATGTGTTTGATATGAGAATTAGATGAATCAGACAATCACACATTCACACATTCACACACGCCCGACGCTCATACTTGAGTTCACGTAGTTCACCCGTGGCCAGGTGCACCCAACAATCAAGCTTGCATTGATCCTCTCATGACCTGCCTCCAACTAAGTGATGGAAGCAAAGTACTTGCATCGCATGCTAAATGTTAGTTCAACCCTTCTTTTTGAGTTGACAACTCAAATTTTGTTGTTGTCTTTTTGCAGTGCACGGGGTTCTTGGGTTGAAAGGATCAAACTATCAAAGCCTTTATCATTTTACAGTTGGAGGTCCAGTCCTTGACAAGAGGATAATGAGTCTTCCTGCGTATCCAGGCCCTGGCATTGATGCATGATTTTGGATGAGCATGATTCACATAACATTGGCAGTTAATTCATAATGTATATTGAAAGATACACCCGTTGACGAGGGAAAAACACGGTATAGCTACAGCTGCTCAATAAACTTTTACTAATTGACCAAAGTATATCTGTAAGAAATCTGTCCATGTGTGTATAATTTCTCCGTAGTTGCAGTTGTGCCGTCTCATAGCAGGTGTTTAGCAGATATTAATTTTTGTGGAACTAGAGCATTTGGTTTCAAATTGCCATTTCACTGGTTAAACAGTTGATGTTGGCCTCTAGTTGTTGGTTTAGGAGGCTCCTGCTTCTTTGAGATGTAAATAATATACGTATTTTCTGGATGGAGAAACAACTGATTGCTCAGAAAGGAGAGATTTTGATGCCAAAAATATTGTATTCAGAGGTAAATTAGGGTTTTCCTTTTTCACTTGCCATCGCAAGGAGGTCAGCAGAAATCTGTAACCACTATAAAATCAGAAAGTTGACCTCTCGGTGTTCAAAATTGATGTAGCTATTCTCTTTTAGGTCTGCGGTTCGAACTGAGTACTATTCTTTACTGACAAACGGCGAAGAGTGTGGAATAAGTATTTAAGAAGGCTTGTTTAGTATTGCTTTCATCTCTGTAAGTGATTCCAAAAATCACGTAAGAAAGATTTGGCATCCCAGAACTGTATTCATGATTATGAAATGCAAAAATAAAAAAGAACAAAGAAGATGAAAATGCTACCAAACAGACCTTGCAACTGTTTATGTCAGTCGTCGGTTACAGAAAATCTCAACATTTATAACAGAACTGTTACCAGAAATTTTTGATCTGCAACTACCCTTGAATCAACTAGTCACAGTTCAGCTTCTGTGAAACAAAATTGAAGAATGAAACCAGAGTTTTTTTATTCGAACTATGGCTGTCAAGATCGTTTCAGAACAGCTTAAAAACGCAAATGGACAACGCGACACAATTTCTTACAATTTCTCACGTTGAAACAAAATTGAAGAATGAAACCAGAGCTTTTTTATTCGAACTAGGGCCGTCAAGATCCTTTGAGAACAGCTTAAAAATGCAAATGGACAACGCGATACAATTTCTCACGTTCAAAGTGCTTATGACAATAACTGAGGTGAAAAAATTGAGATCAGCAGTGTGTTGGCCATTGTAACTCCAGTAGCTCAAACAACAGCAGTGGCAGATATCAGCACCCCAGAAGTATAAGTATTCAATTACAAAATGATGCTCAATTCCATCCAACAACTGAATAACATCAGACCGTATCGTGTATGGGAAGGCTTTCTATTTGCTATCAAGATTTTCTTCGGGAAGGTCTTTTTTCCTGGAAGCATATCCAACTGTTCTGTTAAAAGACATCTTCTTCTTCAGATTTGCTCTATAGATGAGACAATTTGCTCCACAATTACTGAAACCACTGGAGCTCTGAGATAGGACAGTGAAACTTGGTCTTCTTCAACCTGCAAGTGTGCAATTTTAAAAGCAACCTTTGGAGCTGCATTTTAAAGGGTAAGAATTCTTTAGTCCCTTGCACTTCCTAATTTAGGATGCATTTACCTCTACCAGTTCAAGGAAGTTACCATTTCTAAAGGGAAGGATTCAAACAGTTGAACAAGGATGAAAAATCATTTAGCATAGCATGACTGAAAGAAGCCTTTTTCTCCTCTCACCTCAACTTCTATCGCTGCTTGCAAAATAGCCGGCAACACAGGATTCCATTGAAATGCCAAGGTGAACAAATATACTTCACGTAAATGCAACAAATCTAGCAAGGTATTGACAGCCGAAACTTCCATATAAACTCACAAACTGTTTGGCTCTTTCCAGAGAACAAAAGCCTGCCAATTGCCTCAAATCTAAATCTTTATGGTCCTCTACTCCTCTTATTGTAATTGGAGGCTTCGAACTTGACTTCTTCTTTTTTCCTCTGCAGCTGGGAAAGCAGTCATTCTTTACTTCAATTTTCTCAAAAGAACTTCAATTAGTAGACGCAAGAAATAGGCAAATTCAGCAGCTTTTCAATCAACTGCCCTTGGAGTAAAATTCTATATATCCAGCCTTCTGATTTTCACATAAAGAGCACAACGAGCTGTAGCAAACTAATTCTGACCACCTCCTCTTTAGAAATGCATGACCAGAATACAGGGAATATGTCTATTTCGAAACAGAAGGGGTTGCTTAAGCCGATGGCGTGTTCCATTTCGTACTTGAATGAATCCAGGAAAAGACCAAGGGAGAGACCAGCCTTCCAATAATTAAACATGGTGATCAAGCTCCTAACCTTACTGAATAAAGGAAGAGAAGCTCTGTATGTAAGAGCCCCAATCCCTTCAACCACAGCCACAGACAAAGCAGCAGATAGAATATCCCAGTCTCCAGTTTGCCCTATAACTATAGCAAAGACAGTTGCGCAATAAAAACCCACCAAGAGAAAGAGTAATTTCATAGGAAAGTTCTTCCTTATCTCCTTAATTCGTGCACCCAACTTTAGTCGAATGCCTTGGACAGCCCTAATAAGTCGGGTTCCCCTGCTGCTGTTATTTTTGGGAGAAGGATTCAATTCACCACCATCTGCACTGCTACGAATTGGCCAAGCCAACCTCCTATGCAATTTGAGTTAAGAAATCAGACTCTGAGCACAACATCAGTACCATCTTACAACAACATGCACTACTATCACCCTGGTGCACATAAAACTAAACATAGGCTCCGTTGTTTCTGTGTAAAGTGATTTACCTCAAACTATACATCTAAGATGACTTAGATATAATTGATTTCCAGTGTTTGGCATGAAACCTCAATAGATAATTCAGGAAAAACCGAAAAATAATTTTGGAATTGTAGTCCTGCAAATCCTCGTAATAAGCCCCACCAACCCAACCGTGGTGAATTGGGCCTTCATACCAAGCTCACAAACTCATATATTCTTCTCCTTAAACATGAAGCATGTTACTCAATTAAGTTCTTACTTCATAAAGGTTAATTTGTGGTGCTGCAAATACTTGTAATGTGGTCCATCGATCCAATGATGGTGAAGTGGTCCTTGGTTGCAAGCCTATAAACTGAGACCTGGAAGTTTTTTCCTTACCCTTCGTATAATAAAGTTCACTTGGTGATGATTTTACTCCTATCAAATGCAAACCACATTAGTAATTATTTACGGGGATAATATTTTAAGCTTACTTGGACTTGTTGAGCAAAGAAAGGTTGGATATGTGAAGAAAATATAGGCGAGAGTAGGGTCTCTTGCCAAAGGTAAAAGCAGTTTCATGAATGCAAGCCACAAGGCTGCTTCTTGCGCGAAACCTGTATCTGAACTGTCCAGAAGCGGTAAGCTTAGCATTGGTTGAATTTCCATGCGACCGAAATTTAGTTTCCATTCCAGTTTAAATTCTGAGGACAAACCCTGCAATGGTAGAGAGGAACTATTGAGATGTGTTGAGAAACACTATAGCAGACAAGAAGAATATGTTAACTGCAGTATCTTAACAATGTCGAATGATCGGTGTCAGAATACAAAATGCCAGAGCGAATATCTCATTCATTCAAGTGTCTCAACTCTCAAGCGTCAACAAATACCTGATCCTTCAGAAAAGTATTCAGACAACCTTTCCTTTAAGTAGAGTTAATCGGCTAACTATGCTTACCTTTGCATTTGTCGTCAAAGTATATATCGTGTAGATCACCACCACCCCTACCCTCGTCCTAAAGTGAGATAATTCAATTGAGTGCTTTTTTGGACAAAAACGAATTAGTTAATTCTCTTATGAAGAGTGCAACCAAAATGCGTAGAGTTAATATATAAACAACGGAAATAAGCTTAGTATTACAGATAATGTTTTGATATCCAGTCTATTTGCATATCTTCTGAATTGCTTCTTTTACTCGAGATCCACATCTCACAGGTTAAAGGTCGTTGAGCCATGGCGTTTGTCGGCTTTAATGGTTCTTCAGTCATATGAAAACTGTGGACTTTCATCCTTTCGATAAATTTTTTTGTTGGGATATAAGTACCAATATGAACAAGCTAGAACAAGTTAAGAACTTCTGTTTTAGTGATTAAAAAAAAAAAAAAAACCATACGCATTTGGTATCTTCTTTGTTTTCTGCTTTCTTGCTTCAACATTTGAAGTTGTCGGACTGAATTGTTTACTTCAATGAACAAAGCTTTATCTAGGGGGTCTTGATTGTCCCCACGAGCCCTATAGCTTCGAAAAAAACTACAAGGCCAACTTGATCTTCCTCCCTAGAGATCCCAGATGAGGGAACCCTAGGAGAGCCGCAGGAAGAAGTTTTCGAAAACAAACCATTTTCTAGAAGAAAAAAAAAAACAGCAAAAGGATGTTTCTTAATGCTCAGAAAACTATTTGAACCGAAAGTATGAACGCGATATGAAATCGAACATCTTATATGTTTGAAAACAGTTTCTCAAAGTTTTTTTTTTTTTTTTTTTTGCACTACTATATTCCATTATATACTATATATTTTTTGATCTGAAATATATTCCATGATCGCAACCAAACAATTATCTCTCTAAATTTAAAAAGATCCCCGCCCAACTGTCTGTCCACGACTCTGACAAATAGTAATAATTCTCGATCTTGCTCAAAATCTCTATCAACACTAAAATCCCAGAAAACATTAATAGGAGTATTAGTCAATAGAAGCACATTACAAACAAAACCTAGGGGATTTGCAAGCTTGCCCAAATATTAGTCAATAGAAGCACATTACAAACAAATTAACAAAAGCCAAGCTTGCCTAACTATTAGTCAATAGAAGCACATTACAAACAAATTAACAAAAGCTAGGGGATTTCCAAGCTTGCCTAAATATTAGTCAATAGAAGCACATTACAAACAAATTAACAAAACCTAGGGGATTTGCAAGCTTGCCCAAGTGGTTGGGTCTAAGTTCCGAATTCACCTAGGTTAGTGATTCATTGTTGTTTGCCAGGAAAAAAAAATGTGGATGCCCAAAATCTAATGAAACCCTTTTCATCACTCAAAGATTAGTTCAACTACATTAACTAGTTCTACGAGATGGGTAGCCAAATAATGGTCCCATGAGACTATATTGCGCAATAGAATAGTGAATTTGGGATTTGGCATGCATTTGTTTTCTGGTGCAAATTTGGCATGCATTTGTGCAGAAAGAAAGAGATTGAATTTCGCTCACAAGTAATTCTTGTTGGTGGAAAAGACCGATCGAGGAGCACCGCTGATTAGAGCCAGAGCTTCCCTTTCTTTCTTCGGCTTTGATAAGGGCGTGTTTGGTGTTTCCATTTTCCATGGCCATCCAATTCAAGCCACAAAGTCCAACCTTTGCCTTGGGTCCCGGACCCAATCCCCAACATTGTTCATATTAGAGCATCCCAACAGATGACTCAAATTTTTTTTCTCTAAAAAAAGTAGTGAATAGTGTACATTTTTTATTTTACCAATTCATGTTTCCAACAATCCTCTTTATTACCCTCCCTATTTTTAATAAAATATAATATATGGGAGAAAAGTAAGAGAGAGACAAGAGAGAGAGAGAATAAAAAAAGAAAAAAAAAAGCAACAGCCAAAGAGGGGGAAGGAGAGAGAGAAAGAATAAAAAAATGGGTAGGGAGTGAATAGTGCCTCCCTAAATGGGGGGATTTTAGGGAGGTACTATTCATTTTTGTATTTTAGGGAGGGGTTTAGGGAGCCTCTTGGAGCCTAACTTTGGGGTTTGGCTCCCTAAAATAGGGATGGGAGGGGGATAGAGAGCATTGTTGCACTTGCTCTTAGTTGGGCCTTGGAATCCTAAAAGCCCCTTTGGCTAAGGCTGAGTTTTCCTTTTGATTTTAGCAACCCAGTTGTTAAAATTATGGTTGATTTTAGCCAATGAGTTCACCAGGTGCTAAAATCATGGTTGATTTTAGCTTAAAATCAACCATGATTTTAGCACCTGGTGAGATTTTAGCCAATGAGTTTACCAGGTGCTAAAATGGTTGATTTTAGCTTAAAATCAACCATGATTTTAGCTTAAAATCAACCATGATTTTAGCACCCGGTGAACTCATTTGCTAAAATAATGGTTGATTTTAGCAACCCGAGTTGCTAAAATCAAACAAAAAACTCAGCCTAAGTGTAGGGGGGAGAAAAAAAAGGACCGAGCAGGAAAACTAGACTGGACTAGTATTTTTCCCATTTTTTTCGTTGACCAGTTCAGTTTTGTACACGTGTGTGTATGCACGTATAAATATGTAGGTTTCTCCCTGCCAAACTGGAAAACTGACCAAACCGAACCGAAAGCAAACCGACCTTTTGAAACCGGTTTAGGTTTGATGTTTTTCCCGAACTGGCTTTTTCCTATTAACTCCAAGATACACCAAAACCGACCGGTTTCACCCCTAGCTAAGTGGGTGAGAAAAGAATAGAAAGGGGTTTGGTTTCCCTTAATGGTGAGAAAAGAAAAGAGAGTGTTTTCTCCCCCCCCCCCCCCCCCCCCCCCCCAAATGTGCCGAGGAACAAAAATGGGTTTAAAATGATTCAAGATTCTCACCGTTTCTCACCATCACCCACTTTTTTAGCCATCCAAAGAGTATTCTCTCCATTTCTTTTCTTTTCTCTTGAAAACCTTCTCTTACATTTCTTTTGCTAAAGTTTCATTTCACTATACAGTGTGAGAAAAATCTATCTCGACAATGAATATGTCAATGTTCGATTAAATTGATTTTTTGAACACATGTTTTGCAACCTCGTCAAATTCAACGGATCAAAATGAAACCCCTGTACTCCTGTAGTGCATTAGCGCACTACGAAACCCCTTATCTGGAGTGTTTCTTTCGTCGTTAGATTTTGGCACGTAAATTTTGCCATAGGTCAATGGAATGGGAACCTATCCAGTGCCGTTCTCAATCCATTCCATTCCTCTTCCTCCCATGAGAATGAGGTTCTCCTGAAGTGTCATCTCTGCAAATACTGAACGACTTTGGATATATGTTCTGTAACACATCATTCACAATCCATTTATGTAACCGAACTGCAATAGTGTTGCCATCCCCAAACGAAATGTACTTATGTTGTTCATAAAACACCTGAAAACATTACCATCGCTCTCATGGATTGCTGTCACATATCTCCTCAATTGTGAGAACGAGTCAAAAACTCGAGCTCGAGCTCAGCTCCGCTCGGCTATAAACAAGTCGAGCTCTTAACGAGCCAATCCCGATTCATTTACTAAACGAGCCGAGCCTATACAAACGAGCCAAGCTTTGAAGTATTGAGCCTAAAACTCGAACTCGCACTCGGTTCGTTTGCAACCCTACGTCCTTTTGAACTAGGGCCTATGAAGTCAATTTTGGTTTAGCTCCTCTGATTCCTGCATCTTTTATCTACCATGGACGCGTAAACCAGTAACCCCTTTTGTCTATTCTTTCTCATCTTGTCATCTACCAGCACTATCCTTACCATTTACTATCTGGAGTGAGATTTTCTTCACCCTCCTTAACAAATGGTGAACAAAACCCTAGCTCCCTCTTATTGGTTGAAATGGGTAGGTCCACCCCGGTAATACATTGGTTGAAATGGGTAGGTAGGTCCACCCCGGCAATACACTTTTTGGTAAGCATGACACACGTTTTGGTAGGACCTACACCATTTCAACCAATAAGAGAGAGTGTTTTGTGAACAAAATTAGATTCTACTATCTGGCTTGAGTGTTTTTGTTTTAAGCTCTATCTTGCAAAGCCTAGCCACACATCTGGGTTAGAGTATATGTATGTGATGCCGCACCCAAAATAAAATCCAGCCATCCATACTTTCTTTTAGTTTCTTTGCAGAAATTTGAATTACAAGAGTGCAGTGCTTCAAGGCGGATAAGTGAGAAAGTTCAGCTATTTTTCTTTAATGTTAGTAAGTTAGTTAATGAAGAGAACATGAAAAATTTCCTGAAATGACTCAGGAAAGAGAAATCAATGGTCCAAATTTACAGTAACTTAATGTGTTGATTTGTATTAACTCCTCCATGCTTGATTACCAAATTAAACAAATTATGGTTCACACATGGTTGCTATTGTTGGTTGAGCGCAATATTAAAGCTAGGCAACAACACGAATCATTTTATCGGAAGGCACATATATTACATGGCAACACACACAAAACAAAAAGCACATTTTGACGACCGGACACGACACGATACCATCTGATACACAGACACGAACAAGCATAATACAGAGTGACACACTTAAGAGGATTCTGTGTTCCCTTCCAAGTTCAAGTTCTAGGTGATGAAATGCAATGACCAGAATACGTATCTGAAATGCTAGAGTTTGTGGCACGAACCATTCTCTCTCTCAAATTCTCCCTACTATATTAACTGCTTCGTTGTGGAAAGGCTTACGGCAGTGCCACTTCTTTATAATGACGACCTGGGAAATCAGAAAGTCTAGGTACCCAAAAATTGAAATTTAAAGGAAGTGAATTTGGACAGTTGAATTCGGACTCTGAATACTTTTTAGGTAACCATTCTGAGTACGTAGCAGTGTTCCCTGGGAAACTAATCTTGCACATGTAACTTATCTTAATTAGTCAGTTATTTTATTTTAACTTTATTTGCTGCCAAATTTCTTTGAGGGTTCCAACAGCTAATTAAAATCAATCACCTTTATTGAAATAAGAAGAAGCTTAAGGGGGTGTTCCACTAACTTGTTTTTTGGTTTTTGATTTTTTAGACCTTTAGTTGTAGTTTAAATCTACAACTTGTTCCACTAAAGTGTTTTTTTGGTTTTTTAGTTGTAGTTTATTGTAAAGGGTAGTTGATTTTTTGGGGGAGTTTTTTGTTAGTGGAATAGAGTAGTTTTTGAATTAAAACAAAACTAGCTTTTTAGAGGAGTTTTTTGTTAGTGGAATAGAATAGTTTTTGAGTTAAAACAAATCTAGTTTTTTGTTAGTGGAACATGGCCTTAGTTTTCCAAAGAGTTGAAAGTGAATCATTACTATCATTAAAAAGATGGACCATTCATAATCAATGTCGCCCTGTTTGTTTGCAGTATATAAGGGAGTGATATAGCATATGGCCGGATATACATACCCGGGTATTTTATATCCCTTGTTTGTTTAGTTTTAAGAAGCCGGATATTTTTTAGCTGGGATATGTATATCCCCTTGCAAGGGGATAAAATATAGGCACCCCCTCCCCCTTCTAAATTATATCCGGGGTCTATTCTCTTTTACCCCTTCCTGTGGCCCACTAACTCAGACAAGAGAGAGAGGGAGAGAGGCGTTGGATGGAGTCCTACTGCCGCCTGTCACATTACCCACCACTTGCCTTTGTTTTTTACTTTTTTACTTGGGGACAAAATGGAAATTTTGCATTATCCAACCCCTCATATCCCCCTTCTATAACAACAAAACAAACACAGTAAATTTTAATTTCCCCTTCTAAAATAATACCCCTCCAACGGAGTCCAACCATATCCACCTCTATATCCCCCTCTTATTATATCCCTATTCTCCCCTTATATATATATATATATATATATATAGAGGAGTCCACTTCTAATCCGGACTTTTAATTTCCGCACCTTTTGATCCAAAAAAATTTTTGACGATCCGATCCGTCCAATGTGTTCAGAAGGTGTTTTCAAGGGTCCACGCGGAAAATCTTCAAAAAAAAATACCGGGAAGGGCTTGATCCAAGCAGTTTTCGCAAAAAATATATAAATACAGTTTTTGCGAAAACTGCATGGATCAAGCCCTTCCCGGTATTTTTTTTTGAAGATTTTCCGCGTGGACCCTTGAAAACACCTTCTGAACACATTGGACGGATCGGATTTTCCAAAAAAAATTTGCAACACAAAAAAACCCCATTTTTTCCTTAAATCCGGGAGTGTGGATAAGAAAATTTCCCTATATATATATATAGAGTAAGCTTCCTATCCAAACCTTAAGTTACGGACCTACCGTCCGGACTTCACTTTCCGGACCAAATTTCGACGATCCGAACCGTTAGATGTGTTTAAAACGTGTTTTTAAGGTCCAACGCGAAGATTTTGCAAAAAAAAATACCCGGAAGGGCTTGATCGGTCCAGTTTTTCATAAAAACGCTATATTAGCGTTTTATGAAAAACTGCCCCGATCAAGCCCTTCCGGGTATTTTTTTTTGCCAAATCTTCGCGTTGGACATTAAAATCACGTTTTAAACACATCTAACGGTTCGGATTTTCAAAAAAAAATTTGGAAGGTGGAGGTCCGGACGAAATAAAATCCGGGAGTTTGGATTGGAAGTTTATTGTATATGAGTTATATATATATATATAGAGTAAACTTCCTATCCAAACCTTAAGTTACGGACCTACCGTCCGGACTTCACTTTCCGGACCAAATTTCGACGATCCGAACCGTTAGATGTGTTTAAAACGTGTTTTTAAGGTCCAACGCGAAGATTTTGCAAAAAAAAAAACCCGGAAGGGCTTGATCGGTCCAGTTTTTCATAAAAACGCTATATTAGCGTTTTATGAAAAACTGCCCCGATCAAGCCCTTCCGGGTATTTTTTTTTGCCAAATCTTCGCGTTGGACATTAAAATCACGTTTTAAACACATCTAACGGTTCGGATTTTCAAAAAAAAATTTGGAAGGTGGAGGTCCGGACGAAATAAAATCCGGGAGTTTGGATTGGAAGTTTATTGTATATATATATATATCATTCTAACAAACAGGGCATATATTCATTTGAAATAGACTGGCTGGAGTGTGCACTGTGCAACTGTAGTGTGATTTCGAGAGTGATTTCTGTAAAAGGGAATAATTGAGGCATTAAGTAATGCAAAGTATGAAGCTCATGATTGTTATAAATAATTCATGCTAGACTGCGATTGCGTAAAGGGGGAAGTTAATGCAAAGTGGGAAGTTCAAAAGCTTCAAGCTCCACATTTTTTCAAAAGGCGGGGTTCTGCTGTTTATTGAGGTCAGCAGGTCCCAGTTCGCACCGTGCAAAAGTGTTATGAATAGTTCAGATTTAAAATAAAACTCTTCCGTGGAAAAGACTTTTCTACATAAGAGTTTTATTTTTAATCTGGACCATTGAATGTCAAAACAGACAGTGCTAAATGGGGTTAGTAAGCGCTGCCGACCCATGGGGACAGCAGAGCCCCTGGGTTCATTTTCGCACCAGTTGCTCTGTACCAAAACCCCATGTTCTCTTGTATTCACTAGGGGTTATGTCAGGGTCAGCGCACACCTCGACTAATTCCGAGGTTCTAGAGATAACGACTGAACATAACTCTCAGTGAATCGTCTTATATAATTTTAGTGTTTCAAAAAATTATCATGTACCATCTAACAGTTGAAAATTTATAGGAAGAGACTCTCTCAGTCCGCCTATGTTGCTCTATTTTTGAAATTCGTACCATTTTTTATTGCTTATATCTCATTTTTCATAATATCAAAAAATTTGTTTAATAAAACTAATTGAAATCTATAAACAAAATCTATATTGCATATTTTTGAGATTCATATTTATAGATATATAAACAATAAAAAATGGAATGGATTTTAAAAATTGACCAACAAATATAGACAGATTTAGAAAGAAAAACAGGTACGGAGGATTTGATTCCTCACAGTAGGCATAAATGAATTACTACTAATTTAAAGTGGGAAGAGATAGGGCAAAGCAGAGAGTAGAGAGAGAGAGATGACGTTCTCACGGCTGCCGGAGAAGATCTCCTCCTTCCGCCACATATCCCCACCCCCTTCCCCCTTCCTCCAGCCCCTCTTCCCCCTCCTCTCCTCCTCCCTTCTCCTTTACTTCTTCCCCTCTTGGATTTGCCGGTGACTCCCCATGCATGGCTGGATCTGCTCTACTTCCAGTGTGGGCGGCCGGAATCTTAATTTTTGGACCAAGGGGAGGCCAATCTAGGCCTCCGATACCGACAGGTAGCGGCGGCGATGGCTCCGGCGGTCTGTTTTTCGTTTTGTTTTTTTTTTTCCATTTTGTTTTCTTCTGATTTGTTTAGTTTTAGGTTTTTTTTTTTTTGATTTGTGTACTGTTGGTTTGATTTAATGAATTTTCTATCTATTCGTCCAAAAAAAAAGTGGGAAGTTCATGATTTTGTCGGATGAAGATTGCGCTACATTCCAAAAAGTCCTTTCATGGAAATCTGTGCACAAAATGGTGAGTAAAACATGTTCTGGAGTGATTTTTGGATCGAGCTCATACAGCCGTCCGATTGCCTCGATTCCTGCGTGGGCCCACTCGGAATTCGATTTTGAGAAGGATGAACGGCTCGGATCGATCGTTTGGGACCCACAACAGCGTCCACGACGCCGTCGGTACGGGGTCGGTGCACCCTGTTGATGCAAAAGGAATTACCGTTTCACGACCATCAACCATTTTAAAAGTTTTTCAGGGTGGTACACAAGTAACACAATCAGTAGTAGTTACATACTACTGCTTTCAGTGTCATTGATTAAATGATTCTTTATTTGTCTTTATTTAATTTTTTTTATGCATTATTGCTCATTGCACAGGTGTAGTGAGTTTACCCACTAAAGGCCCCCCAACTTAGACATTGATTTCAACTTTCTAAAAAATGAAATGGATGATAACAGGGTACTGATAATGCCCAGGGGCGGACGCAGGATTTTCTATCAGTGGGATCAAGAATATACAAAGATTGTACAGGTTTCATGCCTTGGGGCTAGATTAAGTGAATCGAGTATAGGGTCTTGGGGCAAAATAACCAAAATATCCAGAAATATATGTACACATCTGTAGGAAATTTTAATCCAACGGGGTCAATTAACCCCTCTTGCCTCTTCTTGGGTCCGCCCTTGAGATTAATGCCAAAATTATTCTGTTGGGGTAGTGTTAATTTTTTTTAAAATTATAGTAATACAAACAGTTACTGTCGAAAGTAATTTTAGTTTTATCTGTCAAATTCTAATTATTTGTTACACATTATCTGACTAATAAACACAGTTCGTAAGTTCACGTGGAATACTAATATGAATTACATCAAACTGAAAATATTCACACACAGGTGGGATGATTCAAAACAAAGTCCACAATCACTGTAAGACCAACCCAACACTCACACGCAGGTGGGGAAAAAGAACACAATAAATACAGGCTTCCTGACGTTCATTAGCCATTCATACCATTTCCTTAACAAATTCAAGCTCCTTGAAAGTGATCCAATTCCTATAAACAACATAAAATCCACTTTCATTTCACTTCTTTGACCATCCAAACTTGATAACCAAACATCTCATTCATTACTTGTGTTTTGCCACAAAATTGATGGATTCTCTTTCCAAATAATATCACTAAAACCAAACACACTAGCAAAACAAGAAACCAACTGCTCCTGAATCACTTCTTCAGCAGGAAGCACAACACCGGTCTCTCTTCTCAGAGAAGTAACCTCCTTGTCTGCAATCCCACAAGGCACGATATGCTTGAAATAGCTTAAATCAGGATCCATGTTAAATGCCAAGCCATGAGAAGTAATCCCCGACGAAATCCGAACTCCAATAGCACCGATCTTTCGCTCTCCTACCCACACTCCTGTCTCGCACCTTTGTCCAGAGCGAGCTTTCACACCATATAAAGATGCCAATTCGATCATAGTCAACTCGAGTTTCTCCACATAACTCCGTGCACCAAGTCCAATATCGCGAAGGGAGACAATGGGATATAAGATTGCTTGGTGGGGACCATGAAACGTAATGTCCCCTCCCCTCTGTGTGTAGTGAAGTTCTGCTCCTATGTTTTTTAGGTCATGTTCGGGGACTAATAAGTTGTGGTCAGTTCTCCGTTTGCCAAGGGTGTATGTAGGGGGATGCTGAAGGGATAAAAGAGTATCACAAATAATATGGGTTTTCCTATCTGAGACTAGCTTTTCTTGAAGCTTCAGTGCCTTTAAGTAGTTGACAGTGCCCAATGTCCAAACCTCAAGGCTACGAGAAATTCTCATACCCTATGAACCAGGAAATCATCAATGTCAAAACCATAGGTATCAAGTTCAGAGATCTTATTTACCCAAAAAAGGTTCAGAGATCTTACATCCAAGCAAAGTCGAGGAGCAAATATGTGAAAAATTAACTAACATAAAGCTAACTGTGTGCCAATATTGTCCAGAACAACAAAGGAAAACATGCCAAACAGAAAATTTCCATAAAAGAACCAAATGTCATGAAAGACTTGAGCAAAATATAGTAGAGAGTGTTCTAATTTTAACCAAAAAGAGTGTTAACTTTTCACTTTTTTCTTTCTTTACGACATTCTGTTGGCTCATTTCCAAATTCCAGGAATAAAAAATTGCGTCAGGCGCATGGAGGCATGTCACGAGTTCCTCTGTGTGTTTGTTTTGACCACTGCTCCTTTAAGTGAAGGTGTCACTTATTGACTTTCTAATTAGCTTTTACAAAACTATAACGATCTTTGGTGTGCATGATCCACAAGCAAGTAGATTTTTGAACCGTAAAATTGTACAAACGGATACCACTGGCAGTCAACCAAAGAGCATGGATGATCCAAGTTCATACAAACTGTTATCAATATAATCTTCAAACAAATACGCAATCAAGAAGGAGATTGTGGATAGGGTGGCAATGACACCTGCTTCAGAACACCTAAACGAAGTATTTGAGAACAAGGGAAAATATATAAACATCCAAAAATGCCAACAAACAAAAGAGCCCACAACATGCTAACAAACAAAAAGGAGGATCTCTAACACTTTCGACCAAGCAATCCAGAAAAGACAGCTGCTAAATGCATTGAACTCCTCTCCAAACAATAAAAAAACAAATGAAAAAAAAAAAAAGAAGGCAATACATTGGCATGACACATAATGCATAGAAAGAATTAAATACCTTAAAGCAATAGTTTCTCGGTTCAAACAAGAATTTTGATGCAATACATTCGTGCATTTTCTCAAACACCAAGAGTGTCTTGCTAACATCCAAGAATACCACATCAATTTTTTTGTGAAAAAAAAAATATTATGCCAATGTCTGAATTACCCAATTGGCACTTGGCATTTTATTCAATCAACTCTCAATATACAGAAAAACTCATCCAGCAAAATTTCAAATCATCTTGCAATACATTCAGAAGCCTCACTCAACAGTGCATACAGAAAAACTCACACGGACATTTTATCAAACAACACATAAGCTAGTTGTTTTTGTAATCCCATTGGTGCACAACATCGAAATGAATGGTTAGAGGTTACCCAAAAAAACAAAAACCATTGAATTGAATGGACTTTCATGGGATATTTGGTACACTGATATGCTAAATTATGGGTCATGAATTTTGTACCATTGTTCTTTGAATGACATGCATAAGATGGCCCACGCTAATTGCAAACAGCCCTAGGTTTCGGATGACCGGTTGGCGTAATAACACGTAAATGCTTCCACCAAGGAGACCTCTTATTACTAACAAGACCATCACCTCCAACTTTTTTACACTCGTTTTATTTTTTCATATTCAGGCACTTCATCAGTATTTCCATTTTCAAAATGTTCATGAAAATCAAACTCAGGAATGAGGAGCATCATCCATAACAACATCATCACAAGCATCATCCATCTAAAAAGAAATCAACATCTAACACCCTACTTACCAGTTACCTGAACTTTTATCTTAGAGAACCCCCAAATACACAGGATAAAGGGAGGAATGGGGCCCTATCAACCATTTTGAAATGTTGCAATTAAAGACACCAATACCCCAAATGCATTGAACACTATTAAAGAGACGAGAAGCCTTTCTCAAACTACAAAATGATGCAATCACCAAGATTCCACAGATAATGCTGGAAATGTGATAAATTAGACATGCAGATATCAAGAATAAGGTTCTATTTCCTTAAAAAAATAATATCATGTTCCTGAGAGCACTGATATACGTGTCTTGGACATGAATTCCAAAGCCAAGTAACAAAACCAATAATGTACAAGAATATCCCTTGAAAAACTACTAGTATAATGTAAGAAATAGTGACCTGAAATAACTGCTTCAATCAGCTCAGAACTATCTCAATCGATTGTAAGTCGTCGATTTCAACTCGGCGAACCCTCAGATCTTGGCCCTACGCTGAATCCGAGCGAAACGGTGAAACAGAAAGAAACAGAGATAGGTTAACATGAAAGAGAGATGCAGAGAGAGAGAGAGAGACGGAGAGGAGTTGTTTACATACAAAGAGTGGTCGGCGGCGAGGATTCGTGAGGCCTGAGATTGAACGGCGGCGAAGAGATCCGAAGGTGCACCTTTTAAGTGGAAGTGAGATGGAAAATGGAAGGTGCACCTTCGGGGAAATAAGTTGTTGAGAGTGAATCAGCGATGGAAGATGGAAAATTGCAAGGAAACGACAAGGGGAAGTTATCGAGTTAATTCCCACACCACCCCCTAAACTATCACCTTTTGTCACTTTCACCCTGTCAACTACAAAACCAATCAACTTCACCCATAAACTATCAAAATTATAGTGGGTTAGACGGCGTAAACGGAATGGCATGAAAAGAATCACATACCCTCCTTTTTTTATATTAACAGACCAGGGCACAGATAGTGTTGGGAATTAGAAAAAATTCACGATCTATTCACTCCTATCTATCTCTCTTTCTTCTTTGCGACTTGGATCGATCGATTACTCACTCACTCACTCATCTCTCTCTCTCTCTTTTCTCTGCAACTTGTAAAGTTTCACTAACGGTTCCTTCTCTCACCACTTCACCACCAACACCTCTCCTTCCTTCCAAGATCAATATCTCTCTCTCTTTTTCACTGCGATGAATCACAAAACCTGAAGTTCCTCGAATCACACTAAACACTGAATTTTCGATCGTGTAAGTATTCAAAAATTTCTTGATGTTCAGTGGCACCGAAACCACAACTTAGCAATCAAGTGGACAATGGCGAAGCTACTAAAGAGCTTAGATGACCAAATCCCAATGAAGTCACGTCTCATAATCATGGTTGGCCCTGACGTTTGGGCTGCCCAAGCCTGACCCCCGGCTTGGTTGCCCCTTACTATTAAGTCATACAAAATAAAAAGATATAGTACAAGTAAAAAAACAAATTAAGGTTACATTGGCCCTGTTTGGTTTCAAGTTTTGTTTTACTTTCGGTTTTGTTGACATCATCATTTTTCTCATTTCTCTCTCTATCTCTCTCCACTCATTACACTTGCTTAGATCATCAAAACTAAACTAAACTACAAACCAAACACAACCATTGTGCTTTTAGCTTGAATTATATCAAAATGTAACCTCGGTTATAGTGTTTTATAATTAGCATGATCCAGTTCAAAGAAATCACTTCTCCTTGCATTTTTTTGAAGTAAATTCTTCAATCAAGTCATTGTATTTTACGTATCCAACAACTCTTTGGGCCCATTTTACTAACTCGAACTTTTAGTTTTTTTTTTTTTTGTGTGTGTGTGTGTGTTTTTTTTTTTTTTTAAGGAAAATGACATATCTCGAAATGAATGAAAACTAAAAAAAAATCCAAAAAATCCTCTTTGTCGAACCGTGTCATTGGCTCATTTTCAATTCAGATTATAGGCAATCCACTTAATCTCTCTTGTGACATTGTAGTACGAATGTAAATTTTTATCAACTTCAACTCAGATAATCGTAAAAAGATATGATTGGAGGAGTTTTTTTAAAAAGAAAAAATAAGAAAGTTTGCTTCATATATTTTAACTATGATTTGTGTGAAAAAAAAATCATGTTAGATCAGTCGATTTTTTTTTTCTTCTAATTTTCCAACTTCGGGATAATTTTTAAATCAAATGTAAGAACATGTCACTTATACAATAATATTGCACTTGTTAAATGTAAAATTTCTAGCAAAAGTAATTTAGTAATGTGATTATCGTAATATTATGGATCGAGAGGAAAAAAAAGAGCAAATAAAAAAGTTAGAGAAATAAAGTAAAGAATGCAAAGTCAAGAAGTACGAGGAGGAGGGGGTGCCAGGAAACGAACTCTGCTAAGATAGAGACAGTTGTCATGAAACCAAACAGATACTGTACGTTAGGGCATCTCCAATAATGGAGTTAGTGTAAGAAATTAGGTCAGATTTGGTACGGTTAACTAATATTTTTCAATTTTTTTTTGTTCCAATAGCAAAATTAGCATGGAACTAAATAGTGTTGGAGGGGAGAAAATAATAAGTCGGCGTATAAGGGCACCTCCAATGGTTATGACACAAATGTGTAAGAAGTGGGTCCCATTTTTGAGTTATTATGAATAAATGTGTTATTATGGTAAGAAGTGTTGCAATGGTATTGTTAAAGTATTGTTAAAAGGACACATGAATATACATGGGTCCCATTTTTATACCATCTCACCATCTTTTTCTTCTTCTTCTCTCTCTCTCTCTCTCCTCCCTCACGGCATAGACCATCTTTTATCTCTACCTCTCTCCTCTTGTACCGGCTTTGACCACTTCTCTCTCTCTCTCTCTCTCCCCCCCCCCCCCCCCCCCCCCCTCTCTCTCTCTCTCTCTTCTCTATGGAGGAGTTAGCGCTGGGAAAGGCTTGTGTGTTTCTTGGTAATGCCAATGTTTGATTCCCGTAGTTCCTTCTTATCCTTTTCTACCTTCTCTTCCTTTATTTTTTCTTACCCTCTTCATTTATTTTTTCTTACCATGAGTCAGTTTCTACCTTCTCTTCCTTTTTTTTTTCTTACCATGAGTCAGTTTTCTTTTTCTATCTTCTCTCTCTCTCTCTCTCTCTCTCTCTCTCTCTCTCTCTCTCTCTCTCTCTCCTCTCTCTCTCTCTCTCTCTCTCTCTCTCTTACAACGAGTCAGTACAACGATTGAACAAAGAGTTTGCTTTTTTTTCTTCCTCTTCCTTAAATTGTGTGAATATATGCTTCCACCACATCCTTATTGTTTGTCAATTTTTTTAAAAAAAATTGCCGGTGTCGTAATTAGGGAAAAAATAAATAAAATACTCCGTGTGTATTCATAAACTATTTGCATCAATTTTCCCGTTTTAATTAATTTTCTAACTCTTGCGATAAGAATAAAAAATTACGACCGAAAACTATTTTTTATTAACAAGAAGACACAAATTACAAAAAAGACAAATATGGAACACGGTATTTATCACTTGAAATAAATATTGGTTCTTTAATTATTTTTTTTCTTCTAGAAAAAACATAAGACCCTGGTTTACATTATCGTCTGGGGTCACGAAAATCTCAGGGCCGGGCCTGGCAATACTCTTTACATTAACAACACATTTTGTCATAACAACACAAAAATGGGACCTACTTTTTACACTTTTGTGTCATATAACACTACATTTTTAACGTGCCCTTATTTGGGGACATCTTTTTTTAATTTATATATAACTTTCGGTTTTTTTTTTTGGTTATCCCGGCCCGGGGATTTTTCAAGCCCGAAAATTTGATGGGCTTAGTTCTGAGCCAACCCTGCACGTTGTCCCATTTAATAGTCTAGTTAGAATATGTCCAATCAAGTAATTCTTGCCAATAACCAGGGGGTTGTAGCCTACTGGTTCTCCCACAAGGAAAGACTAGGGTTCCCATGGTTTGGGAACACAAAACCCACCCCGACTAAATAATCCGGGAGAACCCGGACTAAATACAAGCAGGGGGGTGCTTGTATTTATTCATGGGGGATGAGGGAGGCCAAATTACTTGGGTACCCCAGATCAATCAACAAAGATCAAAATTTTCAGATCTAGCAATTTCTAAAATTACAAACAATTAGGGGAAAAAAAAACGTATCTGGTTGAGGGATTTGTCGGACCATCTCCGTCGTGTTCTTTTTCGTCGGACCATCGCCGTCGATTTAGTCGGATTTCCACCGTTGAGTTGTCTGGTTTCTGGGTGAGTTACTGGGTTAAGGAAGAAGAAGAAAAAGATGAAGGACAGCTGTTTCTCTCTCGTGGGTTTTTATTTTAATTGTAAATATTACACTTTACCCCCTCTGTTTAATTTTGTAATTATTTATTCTGTTTAACAAAATAATTAATTTTTGTATTTATATAATTATTTTTTGAATTTATATAATTATTTAAATGTATAATTTAATATGGGCATTCACAAGGACAAAATAGTCATTTGACTGATTTTTACGTCATTCACCCTCATTATTCCTCCTTTTTTATCCCTCATCCAAACCATGTACTATTTAATCCTATCTTCTTAACTGTCACATCAATGTGGGACCACCCTTTTTATTTAATCACCGCTACTATTTTATCTCCCCTTACTATTTAATCCCTCTCAAACTAATACGTCATCCAAACGGGCCGTAACTCCCCTCCACTAACCCCCCACACTCATGTATATCAAATGGCAAAAAAACAAAAAAAAAAAAATTTTTTTTTTGCCAATCCCGTCTCATCAAGAATGGTGGGAAAGTGGTGAAAAATCAATTTGTACCATAATCGTTCACTTTGTAAGTTGGATTAATGAATTTTTCTCTCTCGCGGCAAAAAAAAAAACCCGAAGAGAATATGATAAATAAATTTGTGTATTTTCTAATGAGCTAATGGGTAATTAATGCATTGTATTGCGCAACATAGTGGTGTCATTAAAATGTTTTTATGACGTAATTTGTTAATCAAACAAAAAATTTACTCCGTACGATACTTATAGCAAAAAAAACTTCATAAGTTTGCGTGACCCCACACCCCAACACTTGCCGTCACCACTGCCCCGTCAACACTTGCTATAAAAATTGTCTGCAAATTAGCTCGAGACAACTTCCATTGTCAAAACAAAACAGAGAGAGCCATAAACAGATGTAATACCCGAATTGGAATTCATAGATGGTTATAGCAATTTTACATTCCCTGTTTCTGTTCTACCACATTTTAAAAAAGAGGTAATTAAATAATCATCTTGTTTTTGGACATCACGTATGTTTTCATCCCAGTCAATTTGAACAGTTATCTTTTTCATCTTTTTTTCTTGTGATATACCATATCCACCTTTATTTAATATATTATTTAGTTTCCTAATTTAGTGGGACTCTAATTAGTTGTTAGTTACCTTAAATCAAGGGATTTGACCATTTCCATCACTTCCAAATTTCAAAATATTGACAGAAACATAAATGAAAATTTTGAATTCTCAATTTTCAAATCTAGATAGGAATATATTTCCAAATCTTAACTTCTTATTTCTCAATTGAATTTTTAAAAACTTATAATTATTTTTGTAATGCGCTTATTTTTTTACTATAATTTTTTAATGCATACACATTAATCACGAGTCCTAGTAAATCTAATGTATCAAATTTAATTAGCATTTTTACCCATGATCCTTGGAAACAGAAAATCATATGAATTGATTTTAATTATAAACTTGAATAACGATAAAAAATCATGGCAAAAATTTCAAAACAAATTCCAATTTTATGATAAAAAAAGCACTTATTTAATATATTATTTAGTTTCCTAATTGAGTGGGACTCTAATTAGTTGTGAGTTACCTTAAATCAAGGGATTTGACCCCTTTCATCACTTTCAAATTTCAAAATATTAACAAAAATAGAAATGGAAATTCTCAATTTTCAAATCTTTATAGGATATATGTTCAAATCTTTAACTTCTTATTTCTCAAATAAATTTTTACAAACTTATAATATTTTTTGTAATGCACTTGTTTGTTACTATAATTTCTGTAATGCACATATTTTTTTACCATAATTTTTGAATGCATACAAATCGATCACAAGACATGCTAAATTTAATGTATCAAACTTAATTAGCATTTTTACCATGTTCCTTGAAAACGGAAAACCATATGAATTGATTTTCATTATAAACTTGAATAATGATAAAAAAATCATGGTAAAATATCAAAATAAATTATAGTTTTATAATAGAAAACACTTAATGACCTCTAAATATGGTACCATATATGGTACACAAAGAGCCTTACTTAATGTTCGTGGTAAAAATGATAGAATACTATAGCCACTGTGCGGGCCTATATAGATAAGGAGTATGTATGCTCTATAAAGGCCCGCGTAGCGAGCGTACATACTCCTTATCTATGTGGGCCAGCGCAGCGGCTCTCTTATAAAAGACATGGTAAAAAAAAATCATCACATAAGGTTCTAACAAAAAATAAAAAGTAAACATGTTAAAAAAAACAAAAGAAACTTGGTAAAACTTAATGAGGAAACATGGTAAATTTATAAGTAGTAAAAATGTAACGCCCCCAAAATTTGGGTTTGTTAATAAACAAGACATAAATAATAAATAAGGTTTTACAACAGTATCCCAAAAGAAATTACATAAATCTTCCTACCAAATACAATCATTCTCTACAGGGTTGACTAGGTTTCTCTACTCCATCGCACAGCCGTCCGTCCCGGCGGTATCCTGCTCTGCTCCATAGGCTTTCAAGCTATGGTACTCCTCCTGTGCATCTCTATAGTCTGGCATAATACGTCAAAGTCGCAGAGCAACATCGTGGTATTATGCCAGGGTTACACAAGTGCAACACCGTGAGCGATAACGCCCAGTAGACTACACTACCCAATCTCTAACTAGCAATTCTAGAACAATAAGCTCAAAATAGTAATGTAGACTTGTTAACAGTAAAACCATGAAAAGCACTATGCGTGTTTATGCGGATTAGAGTAAACATGCGCAATAAAAGTGTCTCGTTTCAGTGTCTCATAACAGTGTCTCGTGTCAGTTTCTAAAAAACAGTAACTCGTATCAGTTTCTCAAAACAGTGTCTCGTATCAATTTCCCATTTTTTGCATTCTTCTTCAAATTTCAACCAAGTCAAACATCTCACACCACTCGAAAGTTATTGGTCCGCTTATGCCTCCTTTCAGTTGGCGGTACCAACCTTTCCGCTCAAGGTCCCGGTTGTCGTGCATCTCCGAACTTAACAGTCTGTTTGCACGGTCCGTCCACCCCGCGACTCACACGACACGGTCCCGGCCGCCTTGCATCACCGAACTTAACAGCCTGTTAGCAAGGTCCGTTCACCGTGTGTTGTGCACACTTAGCCCAATCCTCCAAGTTCTCCCCGCGGAACTTGGGGTGGTGCTTTCGTTGCACTACTGCATCAAATCCATTCCTCCAAGTTCTCCCCGCGGAACTTGAGGTGGCACAAATCCCATTTCATCACATTTCATTTCATTTCCCGAAAATTTCATTTCTCATTTCAAAACTCATTTTCATTATCATCTTTATTTTCTCATCAACAGCTATTCAAATTTTCTCATTTCCCGTGTCGTAACATATCGTGTACGTGCTCAATGCCATATGCTCAAAATCATGCTCATACAATATTCCATAAACTTTTCTCCAAAAATCTTATTTCTCTAATGAAAAATTCTCCACATGAAATCATGCTCTTAAATGCACCAACTTTCTAAAAAATAATAATTTTCATTCTAAGAAAAATCCCCACAAAATCATGCACTTTAATGCACCAAAATCCATTTTTTTTTCTCTCTTTTTCTTTTACAACTCCACTTATTTCTTTTCTAAAAGAAATAACATTAGAAAACTATATTTTTCTAGCTGTTTCTTCTAAAAAGACCTTTTTCTAGAAATTTCATGTCCAAAAGATTTAGCCCACTTTTGTCATAAAACTTTCTCACCAAAAATAAAATTTAAACAAGTTATAAAAATCTTCTGTTTAAAAAAAATCTAATTTCTCGAAAAAAGTTACTTTCTAATTTTCTAGAAACTTTCTTTTCCCAAGAGACTTTGAGAAAATCTTTCTTTTCATTTTGAGAAATAGTTTTTAAGCAACTCTTAAAATTTTCTTTTCATTGCAACAACATACTTATTTTTAAAGAAATATGCTACCAATTATTTAGTAGAAAATTTCTAGTAAAATAAATACTAATCCTTTCTCTACAAAAATTATTACTTTATAAATCTTCAAATTTTCTTACAACAAATCTAATGAACCAAGTGTATACTTTGTTAAAAAGTAAATCCTTTTTCCAAGCATAATCACCTTGCTAATTTTAAGAAGAACCATTTAATTAGTAACTCAATAATTTAATCTACTTCCATTAACTAGTTCTTCCAAGAAAAATTAATAATTAGAAACTTTCTAGAGACTTGTATAAAAAAAATTTCATCTTCTAATTTCTTCTAATCAACTTAATCTCCTTAAACCAACTTCTAATTTCATGAAGAAACATTCAAATTAGAAATTAATCACAAGCTCTAACTTCTTTTCAACAGGAAATCCTCTTTCTTAGGAACTAATTAGTAACATGCTTATTACATTAATACATGCATAAATTAACCTTAACAAGCTTCAAATCCCAACGTAGAAAATTAATTAGAATTAACTAATTGAACTAGAAATAACTAATTAGAGAGGTGGTTTAGTAAACTACCTTAATTTCCGGGTGTAAACCGGAAGCCGAAAAGCAATCCTTGGTGTGGAGGCTTCTTAATTTAATTAACTTTCTTACTAATTAACTTAGTAAGAAGTTAATTAGGGCTTAAGTAAGTGGGCTTAGTGGTAGTTAAAGTAGGTTTAGAAGTAGGCTTTGTGGTTGGGAATAAGGAGACACAAGTATAGAAAGTGTGAGAGTTGTGTTTGGCCAAATGTGGTATGGCTTTATATAGGCAAAATGGGGTCTCCCTCCCACCCGTAAAACTTTTGGTGTGCTTCCCTCCCTCCTTGGCCGAACTACTCCCAAATGGGAGTGATAAATGTGTGCCTTAAATGGCACATGGGTGGTACATGTATAGGTGCAACTCAAACCCTATAGTTCTAGGTCCTAGGCTTTAGGCATGAGCTTGCATGTTGGGAAAAACTAAATGGGCAAGTAACGTGGGGTGCAAGTGTGGGAGGAGATAAGCCTCTTGTTGTGTAGGAATTTGCATGGTCACCTTTCATACGTGGTGTTTTTAGGGGTTTATACACAAATATGCATGTGCTTGCAAAGTTGTAGCTAGGTTTAGGCTTTCATAGGCTTCATAGGGAAGAATATTCTTCCTTAAAACATGGAACCATGTTCCATGGGCCTAGGAGGCCAAATTTTCTAGTCTGGTGTAGGCATAGGTTTGTAGCATGTGAACAAATACTAGTATATATGGTGTGTGTATGTATAGGTTCTTCCTTAAATGGTAAGGCTTGTTCTAACTAGTTTTAGATACAGAACTTAACTTGGTAGGTTTTCCCTTCACTCTCCCTTTGCTTGCACAAGTGCACAAGCATTAACTCTTGCATGTGCATGCGCAATGCGCACACACACACTCCCTCTCTCTCTCTCTACCCGATCTCTCTCTCTCTCGGTCACTCTCTCTCTCTCTCTCTCCACTTGGTCAAAGTTCCAAAGCTTGTAAGTATGGTACTTGGAAGGTACCGGTTAGGTTGTGAGTCATAAAGACGGTGGTTGAGGTAGGTTCGGGTATTAAAAACGAGCTCCGGGTGTTTCGGATGTGTAATGGGTGTGTTACTCGGTCTCGTACGCTTGCATGCACGGCCAGAAAACTAATTATTCGAATTAAAAAGAATTTTTATTAATAATTTATAAGGAAAGTAAATCATTTATTAGAAAATAAAAAATATTTTATTGAATTATTAAACGAAATTTTTATTCCCGAAAATTTGGGTCGTTACAAAAAAAACATTGTAATTATAACACATTTCATGGTAAACTGTGAATACCATCTGAAACTTGAATACCATGCATATCATCCATTTATTTTGGTATATATATATATATATATATACCCCCTTCTAATAAGGGACCCTTATTTAACTTTCCATGCGGACCTAGGGGCATTTTCGATTTTCCGGACCAAATTTCGACGATCCGATCCCCTCAATGTTTTTAAAATGTGTTTTCAAGGGCCTACGCGAACAATCTCCGGAAAAAATACCCGGAAGGGCTTGATCCGAGCAGTTTCCGATAAAAACTGTACATAATCGTCGAAATTTGGTCCAGAAAGTCGAAAAAGGGCAGGTCCGCATGGTATTTTTTAAATAAGGGTCCCTTATTGGAAGTTTATTGTATATATATATAATGAAAAATATGATAAAAAACAGACGACTTTTAACACCAGAAATGCGGTAATTGTATCATTCTTCATATTCTCCGCTCGATCGCTCCGCTCCGTTCTGCTCGACATTTGACCTTCTATTAAAACTTCTCAGTACCTCTCCATATGAGTCATAAGTTCCAATACCAAACGTGGTGGGGGTTCTATGGAAATGTGACCCTTGTATTGATTGTGAGATGGGGATAAGAATGAAGAAGAAAGTGAGTTGATTTCACTCAGTATGCGCCTTGATTTAAGGACAGTTGTCATGTGAAGAGCTCAAAGGCTTTTAGATTAATGAAATTCAGAGAGAGAGGTCAAAGGTGAGAGTGTTATTTGGGTTTTCTGGTGTAGATTAGGGTTTTGTGTTTGAAGAACGAGATATCAGGGATTGTGTTTTATCCCCAGTCCCGTAATTGCAGCGGAGGACCTCCAAATTTTGAAATTGGTCTACTTCGTACCGCCACTTATATGCAACTTTCAATTTAGTCCTCAATCCCCTAATATGTTATATAAATGACATTTTAGGGTTTATATGAATCTTGGGATGAAAACATAACTCCTAAAAAAACTCAGGATGATTTTCTAATTTCAAGTGAGTAAAATGATGATTATTTAAGTGCCCCTTTTAAAAATGGAACTTCACAAATACGGTGAAATACCCATACCCATTTCGAAAACTTTTTTTTATGTATCAGCATTTAGATACTGTTATACGGAACTTTTTATGCCCAAAATTAAGTAGTCCTTTAGGCCCCTGCGAAGAGAGGTACATCTTTGGATAAAAAAAAAAGTAGAATATTTAGTTGCATGATTTTCCTGATTTTTTCGCACCAAATTTAACAACTAATGGGGAATTTTTAATTAGTGTGAAATAGTTATACACGTAATTAATTAATGGTTTCATTTCAAGATGACACGTTTTTTTCATACCGACTTACACTATAATTTCGTAACGAGTGGAGAAAAAAAAAAAGTAATAGTAATAAAAAAAGAGGGAAACCCTAAGAAGAACTCCAATGTAAAAACCATCATCACTATCAATATCATAAATCATGTACTCATAAATAAATAAAAATTCATAAATCATGAAATTTATCGCCATCATCGTAATGCTAAAAATGGACCCTATTAACATCAAGAGGCCTTCATCCAAGTCAGAAACCTCCGTGACCCGCTACCGGCGGCGGCGATCCGGGTCTGGACCCTCTCGAACTCCGAGATCCGACAAGGAATAGTGATCCCACCCGGGTGGTTATACCCGTATTCCTCCTCTGCCTCTCTAAGCAAATCCCCAAACAACGGGTGGTTGATGTAAATAACCGGTACTAAAACCCGACGGAAGTCGCCGTCTTTCTGTCCCACGTACACAGCCATCTGACCCTTGGGTACCGGGTTATCGCCCAGCCGAAGGTAGCCCCGACCCGGTTTTGAAAAGCAGAGGGACTTGGCCTTTGTCTTGAGGCAGCTGAAGAGGTTGGATATGGAGGTGGTTCTTCCTGTTGTCCGGCTGAGCCGGCGGTACCCGAAACGGAAAAGGGTTGAGACCCGGTGTTTAAGCTTGAACCCTCGGAATCTTTTCATTTGGTGCGGTAGACGAACGGGCTTTGGGGACTTTTAAGCCTCTGATACCGTTACTTACCTAGGTTTTGGCCGATACGGTCTGATAGTAACCGTTATATGGACGCATCAATGACCGATATGTTTACTGATACCGCGATTTAAAGGCCAAGGGTCGCTGGTGGACATGGCAAGGGGAGAGAGGGTGAGGCAAATTTCAGAGAGAGAGAGGAGGGTGTGTTTGACATTAATCCTACTGGTGATCATACAAAGGGGCCAGCTTCTTGTGCTTCTACTAGTAAATTCTCTGGGTATTGAATGAAGAGAGAGAGAGAGAGAAGAGAGAGAATTGGCAGGGTCAAAAGGAGATGAAGGTGGAGGGAAAGAGGGAGGGAAGCTAGGGTTGAAATGAAGAAGTGGTCCACACACACACCAGACACTATTATTGAATGGGGAGAATAAAATTTGCAGAAAGAGGTTGCACTAATAAAAATCAGGAGGATGGGTCATTGTCCAAGCTTTACTCTACTCTTTCGTTTTGATCTCGGACTCACGTTAATGATCGAAACTGTTAATCTCGTAAGCCTCATTAAAAGTATCACCATTATCAAAGGAAATTACTCTGTCTCGATTTGTTTAATACAATTTTGAAGTACATGCGCTTCAAAAAATTGTTAGTATCTCACAATCTGTAATATTTAATATATTTTTAAAATTTCATTTAATAAAGTTAATTGAAAAAATTATCAAATAAGATTCATATTTTCTATAAAAAAAATTGTAAGATATCTCATATAGTAGAAGTAAACAATACATATGGTGGGAGTTGGTTTCCCATGTGCAATCAATTTTTTACCGGAAAACCTATGCGTACAGAACCATGGTGTCCAGAAAATGTATCGAGCATGCTCGGGGACCCACTTTTGGGTCCCACGCGAATGATCTGAACCGTTCATTATTCTTAGAATATTTTTCCGAGGGAAAATTTTGATTGAAACAGTGGGACTTTGGTTCAAGCATTTCTAATCGTCCGATTGAGCTGAAATTTTGTGGGGCCCCTCGGAAAAATGTTTTAAGAACAATAAACGGTTCGGATCACTCGTGTGGGACCCAAAAATAGGTCCTCAAACGCGATCGATACGTTTTCTGTACCCTGTCCTCTGTACCCCTAGTCGGGTCCAAAATAAACTACTCCTAGTTGAATAAATTTGTGAATCTAGGTTCTACTCGCAATCGGTTGGTACAACTGAATCAAAAGATTTGTAGGAATAAATTAGGAAGGAACGGGGGGTTTCTCCCAATAAAGTCAAAGGGTAACTAGAACTGTACGAAAACTCCGGAATTTGTACGTCTACCTGAGGTTCCGATTCCCTCCAGCACCTTCATTGATTCTCTTCTCAATGAGGAATAAAACGATAAAAAAATTATTAATCAAAACTTGAATTTAATATAAATAAAGACTAATTAAGGTGACGTTTTTCAAATCAAAACTTGAATTTAATATAAATAAAGACTAATGCGATATTTTTCAGATTTTATGAGATAAAATTTAGTTTTGACAAAATTTAGGATCCTCAAATGATAAAAGAAAAACTAGATTTTATCAAATAAAGGCAATGAGCGGAGTTTATCAAAATTAAATTTTATCTCATAAAATCATTTGGAAAACTCCCTCTAAAATAAGTTAAAAAGACAGATTTTTTAAATTTATTTTTTACTTATTTATTATTTTTATTCATAAAATTTATAAATCTGATCATAATTTTTTTTATTTCAACGAGATGAACCAATAATACTAAAAACTTGAGTAAAACTATTAAAAAAATCAAATAAAAACAAAAAATATGTCAGTGACTTAATTAGGCCGAAATAGCCCAATTATTTTAGAGTGGTAACTTTTCTATTGGAAAGTCAAAAGAATGGACGGGTTTGGTTTTGGTTCATTTGTTTGTTAGAGAATTAAATGGCTCAGTTCCAAATATATCAAACGTGGTGTTTTGAGGAAGTTGGGTCCAGTACGCCACGCCCACAAACGACATGGAACCGAGGGCCCTGTAGTGAGCTCACTCACTATAGACCCCCCAATTCCCAAAAGACATGCCTATTTTTTGAAGGAAAAAAACTATGGGTACATAATTTTGCTACATTAATGTACGTCACAGATTACGCTTGTTCAATTTGGATCTCAAGACCCGATTTTTAAATTATTACTCAATCGTTATTCCTATTTTTTTCCATCATTACCTCTATTTTAATTATTCTTCTCATTTCTCTCTCTACCCCTCTTTAATCATTATCCCTGATTTCTAATTATTATTTTAATTTCTCTCTCTACTCAAAACACAAAACCCAAACCTCAAACTCAAACCGAAGGTGCTTGTGTGGGACTTATTATGGGGTCTGACTCAAATGATCAAAACGGTTCCGTATATTTTAAATATACTTTTAAAAGTTTTTATGAAAAATCAACTCATTTAGATATTGATAAGTAGTTGATCGATTTCCTATCTGAATTTGCCATGAAAAAGCTGAATGAATCGATTAAGCCTTTATTGGTAATCAAATGAGCTAATTTTTTTTAGGAACCCATAAAATAACATTTTAAATAAATTAAACGGCTCTGATCATTATTGTAGGATTCTGAAATGAATCCCACGTAAGGTGTTATATATTTTGGTACCAAATAGTGTAAGCATAGTAGTAATACTATTCTACTTCTAGAGAGGGTGCCGATGAGAAAGTCTTTCACGCTGCAACTTGAATTTAATGACGAAGGGCACGTGCTTGACGCGCGGGTGCGTAGACTTTTGTATGCCTGAATAAACGCCTGCTTTGGCGCACTCGTTTCAAAAAGGGGTCCACTTATTGTAAAAAAGGAAAATAAAAATGCTAACTTGTACCTAATAGACGGACTTGGGTGCTGTGCAGGGGCTGCACAGCAGCAACCCCAAGTCCTTAATAGACAGACGTTAAATTGAAAAAATGAATTGAAATACGTGAAAAGTTGCATAAAAATATGTGAAAGTGTATTAAAAAGTGTAAAAAGGTGTATTGAAATGTGTGTTTGTTTTGTTTGTTTGTGTACATATTGTGTGCCTATTTGAAACACGTTAGCAAAACCCTTAAAAAAAGGCAAGAAGAAGACAAAAAAAAACACATTTCAATATATATATATATTTTTATTTTTTATATACTTTTTACTCATTTTTGTACTATTGTCACATATTTGAATATTTGAATATAGTACTTTTAAAATTTAATGACAGCCCAATAGACAGATTTCAGAATTTTCTTTTTAAAAATTAAACACAAATGGAGACCGTTTGGGCAAACTTATTGACACTTTATATAAACATTATAATTATAATTAGAAAATGCCAACCTCCACTCCAAAGGCTAGAGTTTAATAAAAATAGAAAGTTCATAGATGTCCGAGAAGTGTATTAATATTCGTTAAAGTACAATTATGTCTGTGAAATGTGCATTCATATCCAAACTAATTTGTCATTATATAGATACAATAATGATAGGTGTACAACAAAAGTCTCTAACATGGCTCCAACACACTCACATGTTGTGTGGAGTCTACACACACTACGTGTACAATAAAAATCTCTAACATGGCTCCAATACATTCGCATGATCTGTGTAGAACCCACACACACTTGAGTGTAAATGGTGGCGGTTAGCAAGACCACTTATAATTTTCTTGACTTTTATATAATCGCGTCAACTATGTAGAAATAATTGTTTATATTTACGCAAAAGTAAGAAGTAATGAGCATAAGCAACAACCAATTCGTCTATTCTATTCTCGTTTGATAATTTCATATGTTTGTAGTAATTTACAGTCACCTCATTTATTTTTGGGGAATAATTTGACAGTCCATTTGGAGACGAAAATAAAATAAACCAAGACCAAGGGGTGCTTTGGCTAAAAAATAAACTAAATTTTTGCATTTGTTAATTTTTGTGTCAATTTTTTGTGGATTATTGGGTCGTCAGGACGAGATGAATCTAAAAAATTTTAAAAAAATTATAAAAATATTCAGAAAAATGGCACGACTTTTCGTAGTGAATTATTATTTTGGAACAGATGGAGTAACTTTTTTAAGGAAGCAAACACTTTGAATTTAACATGAAGACAAAAAGTTAGCCCAATCAACTTGTTTTTTATGCGAAGTATATTTTCACAAAATAAAAAAAAGTCTAAAAAGTTTGTCCGAACTCACGTTACGTAACAACATCATTGGAGGCCAAATTGCGTCTTATTCTTTACTTCGTGGTGAGTACGTGGGACCATGAGATGCAACATCGTGCAAACCGTTAATTATTCTAGAGTCATGACGCACCCTCGCGTGGTACTCAAACACTTTTATTGACCTCATATTTTCAAGAGGTCCAATCGAATATGCGGTGGACGAGGGATTTGGAGCACCTGACGGTGGCAAGAACATGGAATAATTACTCGTGCGAACCTTGACACAGTCTCGTGGGCCCTGATGGTGTCACGTGAGCAAACAAATTCATGTAACGTGTTAAAGAATTCAAATGTGGTGGGGTAGGAGGGGGCTTGAAAACGGGCCGCCCTATCAGTTTCTCCCTCCACTCAGTCCTGAAATAGACAAAAAGTCTCCTCTCAATTCAAAGAAAAGAGAGTACGAAAAAATCAAAGCAAAGTAAGAAACAAAATCAAGACGAATCAAATCTATACCACAAAAGATTAGAATTCTTTCAAATCGTCCACAAACAAGTTGATCGAAAAAATAGAAAGCTTTGACAAAGTAAAGAGAACCTGTGTAAATACATGTTTCATTACTGAATGGAAGCGGGGGGCGTGCTGTCCATTCAGGGACAACATGCACGTTGAGTCGATCACGGCCGTCCGTAGTCGGCCTTGGACGGTCCAGATTTGTTCGGTAGTGGATCATTTAAATTTGTTTAAACAATATGTGATTTGAGCCGTCCATTGCCAACCATAGATAGCTGTGATCGGCCCAACATGCATGTAATAATGACCTTTTTTTTTCCAATTGCCTGCTTGTTTGTATTGGAAAATTTGATTCTCTTAATATGAAGGGATAAGACAGATTGTAGAAGGAGAGGATAAGGATTACAAGAATATGAGATTGACCTTTAATGTGACCCCGTATATGACATATAGTGGCGGAGTCAGAATTTCAATTCAAGATGAGTACATGTACTTTAAGGTTAATATTCATAAAACCTAATAATATATTGTACTTTTTTCTAGATTAATCATCCATTAACATAATACTATATGAGAAAATAGATGTGCTCTAAAGTTAGTTAATAATAATAACCCTAAAAGTACACCAACCAGCTATGCGCGACCATTAACATATACTATATGAGAAATTAAGTACACCATCCGGCTATGCGCCGCAATACGAGGTTTATATAGAGCTAATTATTGGTTTCATCTGACAGTTATTTTTATTTGACTCCTTGGTTTTACAGTTCACGTAGAAAACAAAATTGATATCTGACATTGGTGTATGCATAATCAGAACTTTTTTTTTCTTGAAAATGTTTTGATGGATATCATTCCTGGAATATATAAACTTCAAGAAAAACATAAATTGTCTTTATACATGCCAATAAGGAAGCATTATATGGAGGTGGTCATGTATACAATGTTAACCCACTAATTCCTCTGGTCATATAAACTCTCTCTTTATTGTTAACCCTCTAATTCCTCTACCCCACTGTTCATGTATATATACAATGTTTGTAACGCCCCTAATTTTGGTCTTAATTACTCCCCCACGAGTTAGTAAAAAAATAGTAATAATAATAGCACTGTTTTATTGAAATAAACAATTGGTCCCATATTCTTTTGTAACAATTGGTCCCATAATAATAGCACTGTTTTATTGTAATAATTTGCATTTGGTCTCATTTTGACACCTCATGCTAATATTACACATCATGCTTTACGTACAGACCAATATAAATCAAGAGAACTTCTTGTTCTTTTACGGCCCGATTGAATGCTGGATTAATTTTCGAGGTATTATATATGGAGGGGGTATAAGATAGTAGGGGGTAATAATTATGGAGGGTGGCCCCACATTGATGTGACATTTATGGAGGGGGATTAAGTAATACTCCCTCCGTCCGGATTTGTTGGTCCACAAACATACTTTTTCAAGTCCGAAAATGTTTGTCCATTTTCAAAAGTTAAAGGCTAAAATATGGAAAAGTTACACAAAAGTAGTGGACAAAAAGTAATGGAAAAAAAATTGGAATCCCCAAAACGGACCAACAAATCCGGACGGAGGGAGTATTGGTTTGGATGATTTTGGTAATATGGGGGGAATAAATAGTACTTGGTTTGGATGGTAGTTTAAATGGGGGTATAAAGATATAAAAACTGTCAAAAGACCAAATTGGCCTTGTGCGTGCCCATATTACAATTCATGCGTTTTTACTTAATCAAATACAAAACTTATTAATTTATTACCTTTGTCAACAAATAAACTATAAAAACTAATTGCAAATTTTTTTTAAAAAAAAATAATTTTTTTAAAACTTATTATATATGACAACTTTTTTTTTTTTATTTAAAAAATTTGGCAACGTATATCTCTAACCCATATTATTAGATAATGAATGTATGCTGTTACATATGATTTCAGCAATTCCAAATGCTGCTTTTCATGCATGTATTTTTTAGTATGGTATTTTAGTATGGTCTTTTTTTTTGCCTTTGTTTCTTTTACTTTGTCTTGTTAAAACATACTTTACAACAAATATTGCTATCCTGATCAAAAAAGAAAGAAAAAAAAATTGCTACTACTAGAAAAAGATCTACTGAGGAACCCAACAAAAGAAACTAGTCAATGTCCCCAACTAAAGGATTAAACTAGCTGATGTTAGGCCGAACAAAACTTTTGGAAAAATGAAAGTGTAAGGTACTACTTTTTCCATCTAAATATAACTGTTTTTCTTTGGGTAAAGGTTTAACATCTAAATATTTTGGGTATTGGGCCAGGAGGGAGGGGGTATTATTTTGGGCATTTTGGTAAATTGACAGGGGGTATTACGGGGTGTTAAATTTGGACACCCCCTGGGTTGTCCATAAATAACACCCCAGCAAGGGTGATATTTAATCCGGGTGATAAATAACGCCCCTGTACTTTTTGTTGGCAAACCATTCCATATGGGTGGGTCCGGGCATAAATAACACCCTCCATATTTATGCCCCCCTAATGCCCCATCCAAACGAGCCGTTATGTCGTTGTTGCACCGAAATATGTGTGTGTGTGTGAGAGAGAGAGAGAGAGAGTTGTAATTGTAATGTCATGAAAATTTAGATGCCAGCTATTTGTGCGGTTAGTGTAAAATAATTAGCGACGAATACAATGAACAAATTAGTTTGAGTTTTGCTTGTTTTGAACACCCAATTTTAATACTACTCTTAAACACCCAGCCGAAAAACTTGCCCAATGGCGGCTTGGGCGTGCAGCTAGAACACCATTTTTTTTGTGAAGAGAGAGAGAGACAGAGAGAGAGAGTGAGTAATCTAGTTGTGTAAGTATCGTGATGTCTTCTTTATCTACGTCCATTGCCAAATCAATTGATATCATCATAAAGAAGAGTATACCTTCAAAAAAGGTCCATCCCAATATATTCGCCACAATTTCTTGCAAAATGGTATTACTAGATTAATATACCGGAACCGGCTCAAATTATGAAAACTCATTCAGGACAACTGCAAAATCTTACCCTCTTCATTCCAAAAGATTGTCCACTACGCAATATGAGAAGTCAAAAAATTGATATTTTTTTGACAGTTTTATATTTTTAACTACTCATTTAGGGTAGTAGTTAATCTTCATGGAATTGAGGTTATGTTTTTTAATTGCATTGTTAATACAAACATATGAGATTTGGGGCATATATTGTTTGTCTTGTGGGTTAAATGACACTGCTAGAGTTAATGTAATTTCTGAACGCCCTACTAAAAATTCCTCGAGTCGCAATTGTTCTGTAGGTTGGCTAATTTAAATCTTTGTATGGATTACTTTCGTTATGCTTATATTGTGTTTGAGATTTATAAAGTCAAGTACAAATAATAATAATAATAATAATAATAATAATAATAATAATAATAATAATAATAATAATAATAATAATAATAATAATAATAATAATAATAATAATAATAATAATAATAATAATAATAAAAATAATAATAATAATAAAACATGTTTCAACTTGCATTCCGACCAATTAAAAATGGCCCAATAGGCCCAACATCAAACCCAACCTTTTTATGTAGTCCATATTTGCAGATATGCAGCGAATTCCCACGGGCTTCAAACTATATAAATGCGGCCCCAAGAAACTTTGATTTTTGTTGGGCCTTTGCTTGCGCTTGTTATGCCAATGACTGACCAGTGGCCGTGATGAAGGTATAAATAATGTCAATAAAACTAGGGTATCATAAAAAATTTAACATTTTCTTTTCGGAAATATTGGTCCTCCAGCCTAGTATGGTTTATGTTTTCATTCCCTCTACTTTTGGGGGTTATGTTTCAATTCTCAAATTTTAATAAACCCAATTTTCCCCTTCTTGCACTATTTTTATTTTTTGGGCGCTATATAGGCAGAGAATTTTGGAACCAAAATCAAAACTTGAAGGTCCTCCCCCCGTTTTATCGGTATCAAAAATATCGATATCAAAAATATTCCGGAAATCGGTTTCCATTCCACTCAATGATCAAACGAGTTTTCGTACCCTGGTGGTGGTGCTCATGACTGAATTTATCATATTGTCTGAACATCATGAAGGGATGATAAAACAAGTTTTCGTACACTGGTGGTTTTTGCATGTTGGTTTATGAGAAAATTGTAAGATTGATCCAGAATCCCTTGTTTTGTATGGGTTGAAAATTTTCTCCACTTGAGCAGATCTTGGGTGGATAATTAAACCTTTTCGATCTAAACCTTTGTTCCCTGGCAGAGATGTAATGAATAATTTCACATATTTTCTAGCCTTTTTATATGCATAGTGTAAATCAACTTGGTTCTCTGCCTTTATTAGGAGTAATTGACTTCTATGTGAGATGGCTCCTTGGTTACCTTCCACTTATCAACGTTCTTGATAAATTTACTATGACAAATTTACCAGGTTCAGCTTTTCACACGGTTCTTGTAAGTGTTCACTGAATAAAGGATTTTTCCAGGAAAGTGTAATTGGCGGGATCAAACTTTCCCACGACACATAATTCTTTTCTTTTTGCAGGATGCATTTTGAGAGAATGTGAGTCTTAGTGGGAAAAATATTTTTGTGAGTTTCATTATTTTTCTGATAACTGAACACTACAAAAGTTATGGGAAAGTTGATTTTTCCATACTTTCTTGACAACTAAACGAGGCCCTAATGCATTTTCTCTTTAATCATCTTGTGCATAGCACATAAGCATGGTATTCCGCTAGAATAATTTGGCTTAAGACTTGAAAATTTTGGCTAAAATATAGGTATTGGTAATTTTCAAGTAGCGAAAATTTTCAAGTATCACTAAGGTAGTTATCTCATGTTGTGCATAGAACGGGGTTTTTGCAAGAAAACAAGAAGACTATAATCAAAATCATCTTAGCAGAACCAATTAAGTTTATGATTAATCTTGGAAGTCTATAATTAAATTTTCAGGTAGCAAAAATCTAAATCATCTTAAGTTTATAATAACTCTACTGCTTTTATTAAACACTTGTCCAAGAAGTAATTGGAATGCCAATTCTACGGGAAAGAGTCAACCTACATTTCTTGATACTTAGAATGGTATTTTTTTGTGACATTTTTATGTTGTTAGAAACATGCGTAGTTTTTTTCTTTTTTTTTTATGAAGTTAAAACATTCTAAAACAATTTTTGGTTTAGTCCGTACATATCACGTGTTATGATTTATTTTATCAATTATTTTGTCAAGAAGTCACATATATGGATTATGATTTTATAGCCGATTAAATTACCATGGGAAATTAGAGTCAAAAGGAGCATATCGGAAATAAAATTGTTATACTCTTTCAATTTAATTGATCCCGTAATTTCATACACTTTGTTATACCAAAAATAATTCTTTAGCTAATAAAAAAAAGGGAAAACACATCATGTTATTTCATATCTCTATGCATAGCACGGGTACATGCTAGTATAAAATTATTCACTACGAGAAATTGTCTCTATCAACTATTTTGTATTTCTCCATAATAAGACATGGTTTAGAAGATATTCTTTAAGAATTTGAAAATTTGAGAATTCAAAACTCCCTTTATTCCCTTTCATTAACGATTTGAAATAAGGAAGGGGTACGGTGGAAATGGTAAAAGCCCTTGATTTTAGACAATTGTAATTACTTAAAATTTTAAAAATACAATCCACTTAATTATGCAGCTATATATTACACTAATTAAGTAAGGGTACATATGGTTTTTCACAAGATAAAGGATGAAAGCATAATAAAGAAGAAGAACATAATGTCTCGTATGGGGTGAGAGGCTAATTGAGTTCCTTGGATGAGTATAAATATTTTAAAGTAATGAAGGGAATGAGATATTGATCGTTCAAAAATGCAAATTGACATGGGTGAAAATGTTGGTTATACGAAAGAGGGTCATGTTTAATTTGTTTGGATTGTAATAGCCAAACAAACTAATTTGTTTGGACAGATGATTCTGATATCAATTGGTATTTTTGAACGCTCGATATCTAAGGTTATTCTAAACAAATTTATTTGTACATCTATTTATTCAAACGGGTTTAAGCAAGGATAAGCAAATAGTTTTTTTTTAAAAAGACTAAAACTTGATGAATAATGTCGACGTTTACCTATTCATTCATATATCACATAATTTTTTTAACCAATTACTCCTATATATGTCTTCCATGGTTGCTCTTGATGAAAGAGAGGAATGAAGGAAAATGTGTAAAATGGAAAGGTTAAATTTACGACGAAAGAGAGGAATGGAGGAAAAATGTGTAAAACAGAAACATTAAATGTAAATATCAATTTTATGGATTTACATTTGAGTAGCAATAGAGGTGTAGCAATTAAGGTGTAATTGATATGTAGATTTTGGATAAGAGAGAAGGATTAGTTTTGCTTGCCTGCAGTTCACAGTCGGATCGTAGACAATGGTGGACGTAGGATTCCAGACATCGGGGACTACTTACGCACTGCCTTTGCGTTGTAGAGGTGGTGGCTTGAAGCGTAGGGCTAGGTCTGTTGCAGCATAATAATTCAAAAGTTCGAGATCGAATCCATAGGGACCAAATGCTACTGGCGGAAGATTTGACTTGCAATGGGATTTTGGAATTAAGACGGCCAACTTTTAAGAGTAGATTTGTTTGGCGATTGTGATTTCTCTCTTTACCTCTTAACTAAATGTAAATGACTTTTGGCTAGAAATTAAACGGAGGCTTGGTTAGGGGTTCCAACCATCCATGACTTAGCGTATTCAAGTAGGAGCCGATTACCTCGTTCTCACTCGAAATGTTTAGTAATGAAAATTAGGTTCTAACACAAGATGGTGTTTGGTAATGGAAAGAAATCTCATTTAGACATTTTGTCGAACACCTAGTGTGCCATAATTCCAAACAATGTGTGTGCAAAAAATTTGTCTGCACCCAATCAAAGAAATAAACAATCCTAAATTAAGACCGAAAATATGAGAGACCTATCAATTCTCAAACCCTTTTTAAGCACAAATTAGAGAGAAACCATGCAATACCTTAAGCCATGGGGTGGAAATCACCCCATGTCCAACCCTATATAACTACTCACACATGGTAAATATGAACATTAAAGGAAAAGGTAGGGAAATGAAATACATGTCGACAATGGAAATAAACACAAGATCTATATAGATTAAGATGAGTACTACATCATTAATGAAAGCAAATTATCTCTAAACTATCAAGCCCAAAAGTAGAGAGAAGGGAGAACTTGAGAGCTAAGTTCTATGGGAGGTAGAGAGAGAAAGTGTAAAAGCAAGACTGCCCTAAAAATCTGTCAAATGGGGTATTTATATGACCCCAAAAAGTTACAAAAAGTTGCAAAAAATCTACCAAAAAATTTGCCCGAAAAGGCTTGGTATTGATACATCAGAGTCTTGGTATCGATACCAGGAGGCTTTATGTTATCGATACCAGATGTCTATGGATTTTGGGTTGGTTTTTTATTCTTCATTTTAGCCCTCCAATGCCTCGGGCCTTCCTCCAATGCCTTGATCACTTCAAATATGATTAGGGGAGGGTTTCCTTGGCCTTTTGCTTGCTTGGGTACCTCCGGGGATTATTGGGAGCCTTAGGATACGCCTTTCGCTCTATTTTACCTAAAGTCCAACAAAAACACAACTTGCGCGCAATATAAAATATAAACAGGTACTGAAAGCATGCAAGAGTGACAAAACGAGGGATATAGGCACTCAAACATGCATGTTGTATATCTATCATGCAATGTTGTATGCCTATCAGGAACCAAATCACATGTATATATAAATTAACAATAAAATATCATAATTATATACTACTAACACAATTTTGAGGAGATCTTTCTTCATAATTCTTGCAAAAAACGTAAAAATATAGTGGAAAATATTGAAATAATTAAGAGATGTGCAGGGGCTCGGGCCCCAGTTACATAATATAGGTCCGCCCCTGATTGTAGAGGACAGTTGAAATAATGGCAACTGTCTCAAAACATTTTTAATGGTTCAAATTTGTCAATAATATCTAAAGAGAATAGAATTTCACATTCAGCAAGGGAATCGGTCGCTCTGTCAGAAGAGAGTGGGATAACTCATAGATTTGTAATTTGCCAATAAATCTCGATCATTGATTGTCCCGATATGCAAAGGTAGAGATGCCTCTCAACAATTGGACTGCAGGGAAGTCGGGTCCATGTAAAAAATAGGTTCTACTTCATTGAGATCCAAGTAGGGGTGCTCATGGTCCGGATTGGCATGAATCCAATCCTAATCCGCGAGTCACGGTTTTTTGAAAATAAAATCCGTGTCCGATCCAAAAGTCTCACGGTCCGGTTCCTATCCGATCCGCTAGTCACGGATCGGTTTCGGATTTGTCCATGGATTTAAACCTATTGAACATTCCAACAAATTAAAGAAATAATGAACATGCCAACAAATTAAGAAGAACAAAGAAAGAGCGAAAGAAATAATGAAAGTTTATTGAACATTCCAACAAATTAATTGAACAAATCTAAGCTTGAACATTATGGAATCAAAATAGATAGCCAAAAAACAAAATCCAAAATTCATATTGGAATTCCAAACATAGTAAGCTATAAATCTAAGCCTGGGCATTGTAAATCGTAAACATCAAACTTGTTAAACATGCCAACAAACACATCTAAATAGACAGTCACAAGCACAAAACCCAAATACTCCATCATTTTGGAATCCCAAACAAAGTAGGCTACAAAAGTGGTAAAATTATTTATCTATACGTACATGTTTATATTTAAAAAAAATTATATATAATAAAAATCTCACGGTCCGGATCGGTTAATCCACGGTTTCAAAATCAAAATCCGTGTCCGGATCGCGAGTCATGGTTTTTTATTTTTTGAATCCGTGTCCAGATCATTAATCCATGGTTAAAATCCAAAACATGCGGATTGGTTCGGTCCGGACCGGATTCACGGTTCTCTGGGTTTTTTAGCCAAAAATGATACATACACTCCCCCACATACACTCCCAACCACACCCTCTCTCACATGGGGTGTGGGGCTCACATGAGGCCCACATGTGAGCCCCACACCCCATGTGAGAGAGGGTGTGGTTGGGAGTGTATGTGGGGGTGTGTATGTATCAGGATTCTTTTTTAGCAGCCCTAGATCCAAGGTAGTTTCGCATGAGGGTATAATGGTACATGACTCAATTTCTGGGTACTAAGAAATTACGGGGGTGCCAATAGATTGTCCCCGTCTGAGCAACATCACTTTGAAACCAGAACGGCAACACAGAAGCACGTTTGGTTACCAAAATAAATTAATGAAATCACCAACACTCTCCTCGTCGATCAACTTATAAAAAAAAGCCCTAATTTCAACATCTCGATTTATATCGCAACCAAATTTCTCGTCTGGTCGATCGTATATCTATTTGATTTGGAGAGATGAGTACAGGCGATCATCTCAACATTCATCCATCGGAACTCAAATTCCCATGTAAGAAATTCGAAGCCCTTTTCAGCCTTCTGTTTGGTTGCTCAAAAAGTCCAAGGAAAAGAAAAGAAAAACAGAAAAGGAATTTGTTTGATTCTTATGCATTTTCTCATGAGAACAAGAAAAGTATCTAAACTGCGCCCGATTAATCTTCCAGTCTCTTTTTATTTTATTTATTTTTTATTTTATAAAGAATTGGATAGCCTAGGGTCTTAGGTTTTTTTTTTTTCACAAACTAGGGTCTTAGGTTAAATTGAAAGTTTTACTAGTGAAAATTTTCATTTTCAAGTGATGTGAGCTCTATTATTTTTTTCCTTTATTGGATTTTGAATGTGGGTAGTGATTTTTCTTGGTGGGTTTTTTTGGCAAATGTTGTAAAAGTTTGAATTGAGGAAACAGTAAAGGATTTTTTTTGAATATCGTGGATTATATAATATTTTCCATGGAAACAAAAAACTTATTAAAAAAATGCTCCAAGTTACTATTCCACTCTCCTTTTTATTGGAGTTTGTTATTCCAGGATCTTAGATTTAATTGAAAGTTTTACCAGTGGAGAATTTTCATTTTTAAGTTATGTAAGCTCTATTTTATTTTATTCTTTATTGGAATTTGAATGTGGGTATTGATTTTTCTCGATGGGTTTAATTTTGTAAAAAGTTGAAGTGAAGAAGCAGAGTTCATGTTCTATGCAGCTGACCAACAAAACTGATCAATATGTGGCATTCAAGGTAGTCTTTGTGGATACATATTATACGTGTTACGAGTTGTGATCCCCCATCTATTACTTTGTACAATTTAAGATTAATACACTTCCATTGGTTAAAAGGTTAAAACAACCAATCCCAAGAAGTATTGTGTTCGTCCCAACAACGGAATTGTTTCGCCGCGCTCTGCATGCACTGTAACAGGTAGAATTCAATTTTTTGAGTACATGTAGAAATTGTTATTATTAAGGTGATGCGAGTCTCTTTTATGCTTTACTTATTTACTTTCAGTTTCATTTGATTTTGATTTATTGGTTTTGGCAGTCACAATGCAAGCGCAGAAGGAGGCACCACCTGATATGCAGTGCAAAGACAAATTTCTCATTCAAAGTATTATCGCGCCAAATGGTGCAACTGCTAAAGATATGACTCCAGAAATGGTGGGCTGGCTTTTCTAGGGAAATTGAAGTTTTCTCCGTCTATTTTGTGTTACAAGTTATTAACTGAAGGTCTTAGTTATTGTGTGATTACGTTTCGTAGTTTAATAGGGAGGATGGGAAGGTGATTGAGGAGTTCAAATTAAGGGTTATTTATATACCTGCTAACCCTCCCTCACCAGTTCCCGAAGGATCTGAAGAAGGATCTTCTCCAAGGGCATCTGTGGTTGAGGATGGGAATCAAAGTGCTTCGTTATCTGACGCTGTAAGTGTTTGTTGCATGCCTCTCTTCACAACTCCTAGTCCCTTCTCTTAAACTGTGTTGTGGTTATTAATTTTAACTTCATGTTTATTAACTCGTTATACCAGGTAACAAGATCTTTGGTGGAGCCTTTAGAGAAATCTTCGTCTGCAGATGTAATAATTTGCTTTCCTCTTTGCCTCTTTCTCTCTCACATTTACATTCACCATTTTCTTAGGTTATGAGCTTATTTTTCTTGCTTCTGAGGTGGAGAGTAGTTTCTGTAAAATTTACATTTCCTGTAACTGATCTGGAGAGGTAGGATTACAACTCAGCGGTTGTACACAAAAAAACTTGAGTTTTTTGTGGGGGGTTTCCCTTTCTATTGGTTAATAACACATAAGGGAAGAGAAGGCATTTACACTTAAGAGATTTAGAGGTCATGATCCACTCATTGAATAACTTTTTTGGATCTTCAAAAAGTTTTAGGATCCTCAAGTTGTTACTGCAGATTCTGTCTTATGTCTAGTGTTTAATGCACAATTCTTGAATTTTCTTTGGAGGATGGACTAGTTGGACATTAAAAGTTGGGTGAGTGACTATGCGAAGTTGTTGTGTAGTCAATACGTTCTTGAAGTGGAGCTAATTGACTTGAATTTTCTTTGGAGAATGGACTGGTTGGACATTAAAAGTTCGGCGAGTGACTATGCGAAGTTGTGGTGTAGTCAATACGTTCTTGAAGTGGAGCTAATTGAAGTAATATTTTAAAGTTGAAACTGTAAAAAAAAAGGATTAAGCAACCTCCAAATATTTGAGTAAACATTTTAAAAGCCTAAAGATATTTATCCAAATCTGTTCTTGGAACCAAAGCGACTAGAGAGTACCGTTTGAGGTTCATTTTCTTTAGCTACGAGATTATGTAGTGAAGGTGAGCTTGTCGACCTGGTGATTATACGCAACTAAGCAATACAGTCTAGGCTATTCTTTATTTACATGTTCTGGGGGCCTTACATAGGGATTTTTTTGAAGGAAAAATCTGTCGACTAACTTTACTTGAATTTTGGAAATGGAAAGAACTTTTTCACAGTCAATAATACATTGGTGGTTTGGGCTGTTTTGACTAGAAAGATACATTAGGGCCTGTTTGGTAACACTGCCAATTTTCTGTTTTTTGTTTTCTATTTTTGTAAACAAGTTTCTGCTTGACAAAATTTTAGTTGCTTGAGGTTCATTTGGTAATACTCTTGTGGCTTCTTGTATGATGTGATTGCTTTGTTGTACTTCTTTCCATGTCGCGATTCATAATATATCTTTATCCTTCAGGCGTGGTCCTTGATGTCCAAGTTGACAGAGGAGAAAGCTTTTGCCATACAACAAAATCAGAAACTCCGTCAAGAATTGGTAATGCTTATTGATGTGGTTTTACTATAGTGTTTCATGCAATTAAGCTCGATTTTCCTGCTAATGCTTGTGCTACTTCACTACTTTTGCTTAAACCACTCACCATGTGAGGCTAAATGGTTGAGTACTGTCGTATCATTGTTTAAGTTAATAGGTACTAGCTAACCCAATGAGTGTCCGAGAGGCCCCATTTTAAGCTCATTGATTGGCTCCCTGGGTGTGATTTGTGTAGATCGGTTGTTGAGAGTGGGCATAAGAAGTCCCATTGGGACATTTGATTTGTTATATGTAACTACAGAGCTGTTTATATGCACATCCTGGAAAGCAACTTCGTATATGGATGCTGGCACAGATGCGTCTTTTTTGTCAGAACTCATTACCCGCACTGGCATATTCCTCTAGGGTTAGAATCAGATGGTCTTCGTTGGCTACCCAACTTCACAATGCTCAGTCTTCAGTAATATGTTCCCCTTACTTCCAACATGTTGTAGTGCGTATATGTATGTTAATGGCTGATATTATATGTTAATGCAAGTTGCATTAACTACCATATAACTGGACCTTAACTGCTGCCTGCTGGTGAAAATAAACTAAGCCTCAACTTGTTAGGGTCTTCCGAGTTGTGAATGGTCAGAAGTACGAAATAATCATCCATGCGCGTAAACCATTCTAAGTTGCCTAATTTATGAGCCTATGAAGGTGATGTAGCATGGAATTCGTGATAGTTATGTTGAACACGTGGTGGATGTATAGGACGCTGCTTCTGCTCAAGTAGAAATGATATGATGAGTCAATGATAGAAAGATGAGAAAGAAAGAACAAATGGAGAAGGTACATAAGAATATGAATGAAGAGATACAAGGTAGTCAAAAGATTCAAGGAGGAGAGATGTGAGAAACATTGGGAGATATGAGATATGAGGTGAAGAGTAAGGAGTATGGAGACACGGGGAGAGAAAGATCGAGAACAGTCACAGAAGATCTAAGTGGTTCACCCAACTAGGTTTATGTCCGCGATCACTGCTGTTAGCAGTCTATGATGGAGATTAAGAGATACGGAGACTCCCTATGCACAATATTTAGCTAGAAACTTTGTCGACTGTCAACTGTATGGTACTAGGCTATGTTGCTTGGACTCGGGTACGGGTATCGGGTGCGGGTGTGAATCTAGGTGGTGGATATCTCAAGTTCATTACTCCAGGATATGTGGATATGGATCCAAATTTGGACACAGATACGGGGATAAGATATACTATTGTTTTTAGAAAATATTCTTCATAACAGATTGCCAAGCTCAATTAACAGAAACTGGCAATTCATAGACATTTATTTGTCCCAAATAAACCAAAATGAGCCAAAGTACAGCCAATCCATAGTTAAAACATAGTTCTACTACTTAGTTCGAAACCCAAAAAAAAAAAAAAAGAAGTGTTCCTAGTCCAGCTGACTCCACCATACTAGCTATTACTTTGTACTTGCAACCTCCTATTCATTTGCATCCAGTTGCTCTTTACCCTCCTCAACCTCCTGAAAAGTCACCCCCTCCATCTCTGGTTCATCAAGAGTGTTCTTCAATATCAAACTGATCTCCACCTAAAAAACCCATACAAAACAACTTTCAAAATGTAGTGAACACTAAATGCTTGCATTGTTAAATATTAGGTAAAAAGTGAACTTACTTATGTCCCAATATTCAAAGGCCCTTGTGAGTACTCCTTGCTCTTCCTTGAGAGTTGGCAGAGACTGCAATGCACAAAGACTAGGTCTTCAGATCTACTTGTTGCTAGCCGGTTTCTCTTCACACTTTGAATCACAGAATATGTGCTCCAATTCCTCTCACAACAAGAGGAGATGCTGGCTGCGAAAGCAATTTAAAGGCCAATGCTTGTAGTAATGGGGTTGAAGCCCCATGATTGGCCCACCATGAAATATGTTTCTTCAAACATTCGGGCACTTATAACATGAGCTTGGCTAAAGTATTTAGACCCACTAGAAAATGCTCCATATTCTGAATAAGCTTTTCGCAATTCAGTTTCATTAGGAAAGAACCGTTTAAAACACCAAAATTTATTTATTGTGTTTCTTGTTTTTTTTTCTTTGGCTCTCTCTCTTATTCATTTTCAGAAAACGAAAAGTTACTCTCAAAAGCACCCAAAGAAAAAACAAAATTGAGCTCGTTTTTCAAAGTTGAGTTCGGTAATTCTAATTATACATACCCATAAAGAGGGAAAAATGAAAACTCTTCAGTATTTTTCTTTTTGCTGTTAAGAAAATGAAGAGTCTCTTAGAAATACAAGCTTCACAACCCATGCAGCATTCCCCAAAACTGAAGTAACTATATAACAGAAACAGCAGATAAAACCTTTTAAAAAGGTACAACCTTTATAAAAAAGAAGAAGAAGTATACAGCAGATCACCACTCTCTCTTCGTCTTCCCCCCACCCACACACACACACACACTCTCTCTCTCTCTCTCAGCAATCACCAAAATCCAACCCTAAATTAATCTGTCAAACTCCGCAGCAATTATCCTAAAATCTGCATCTTCTTCATCACCACTCTCGTTGTCCTCCATCTTCCACGCCGGCGGCCCATCGCCTGAGCTCTGCCGATTGAAGTTGATTTGGGCAATCGAAGTCCAAAATGGACGATTCCTGCAACTAAGCATCAGAGCTGTGTCCGGATTGAAAGTGCTGCACCTGACACAAATCCCGCACCCGTGTTGGATCGTGTTGACACGGGTACTCCATCAGAAATGGCAAGTCCGCGTAACATGGGTACTAGGAAGCTCCACAATTTGTCACGGAACCTAATTATGGAAGGAGAAGAAGCAGAAGAAGAAAGAAGTATGAGATGAGGGAGAGAGCATGCTAATTCTTCTTTTCATAGTGTACTCGTTTGACACTATTGAGGATTGATTTCATCAGACTTCTAAAGCATATATGTTCTCTGAAAATAATCCTAAGCAACAAACTTACCTGATACTACATATATTTCATGGCTCAAGTGTCTGGATATCTTATATTAATATGCCCCAAATACAGTTTGTATAACGGGACTCACAACATAGTTATCAATTTCTTGTGGACCTCACAAATTATCGTCGTTGCATGACTTGCGTCTACAAGCTTAGGTCACTAAACGAGCTGGTGAATGAGACTTGAGCTTTTCAGTAATCATTAGCAAGGAAACAGGGTAGAACTACCACATTATTGAGCCAAGCTCAATATGTTGACAGCTTGGTATATTGAAGCTCTAGTTATTTTGCTGCCAGGAAATATTTAGTGGATGTCTGGCACAGCTTCTCTCATGTGCTACCAGGCTTAAGTTATCCTGGTAAAAAATTATTATGCCCGGTGATGATAAGGAGATGGTCTTCCAATCAAAATTTTCCTCCCAGAAAGCCCATATAGTCATAGGAGGATCTGGTAGCCCTTTGTAAATGGCTTCTTGTGATGCAGGTTGGTGATTTAATGACAGTCACACCCCAGGCATATGACCGGTCGTGAACCCCGAAGCCTTATCCCGTTTGTAACGAAAGCCAATCAATAACATAACTGCTAAAGAAATATCAAGTACCAAAGTGTAAATTAGAATTTAAAAACTAGCATTAACATCAAATGGGGAAAGAAACAACCCACAAACCTATGAAGACTACAGTGTCCTTTGGGAAAAACCAGGGTAAAATTTGAAGTCTCTAGAATCCTTTGGGAAAAAGGGTAAAATTAAGAACTAGGGTAAAATTTGAACCAGGGCAAAATTAAGTAATCTAAAAATGCTAAGAACCAGGGTACAATTTGAAGTCTTTAGAATCCTTTGGGAAAAAGGGGTTTGGGTGCCATGACGACAAATTTGAACCTTATCGATGATTATTCCATACAATTTTCCAACAGTGTCCTCATCATTTATTAATTTTGCAATCCCTCACCTACAAACAGAAGTGTTGCAGATTTGAGAATGCAGGCATCGTGCGGTTGGTATGCTCCTGTTTGCATTCTTTGACCTTTTTCCCTTGTCAACGATCAATTTTGCGGTGTATTCTTAGAATCAGTAGCACATACTTAACCCAGTAACGGAGCCATTTCATTCCCAACTCTTTAACAATTCTCCTATGCATTTTCATTGGATATTACAAAAACTAGGCAACAAATACTCGTTCCTGGGTCTTTTGAAGATTCCCTGCACAGCATTTGGTGTTGGCCTCCACAATTGCATGATGCACTAGTGGTTTTGCTGCATTGTTTATGCCTGAATGCTCATTTATCCCTACAAAATCATAAATTCTGATGGACTCTTGCAATATGAGCCCAACATAAGCGTTATTGCATTCAAAGCTCTTTTCCCGTTGTTTAGGAGAAGTGAACAATGTGCTCATTAGTGAGATGCTCTGGACCATGAATGAATGAAGCATGGTAATGAGCACATAAATTGGTTTGGGTCTCTAGGCCTGCCCTCCTTGATGCCTTTCGGCTTTGATTTGGGGGCATGGTTCTGGAGCAAAACGTCCATGTAGCTCCTCGGTTCTTGGAGGTTTAGGGGGGCCACTGTTTCAGTGGTATTTTGAGAGCAACAACTTTGTGCATATTGCCAATGGTTAGGTGTGTCTCCAATCATCCCCCGCCCATACCCCCAATGATTGGGGACTCGATGGATTCTGTTATTGTTGTTGTAGAAGTGAACAACTTTTGGTTCTGAAAACTGACCAATGCGTTAACTGCAGCTGGTTTCCTGAACTTCTGTTCATGTCGTATTTTGCCTAGGATATCCCCATAAGTTATAATGAAGGTTAAATTTTTTTATACTTTCATCTTTCATTAGGAAGGAAAAAACCTCTGTAAAATACAGTGTGAAGGGTTCGCAAGGTGCATAGTGTGTTCTAGTATGTAAAGATGATACCATAATTAAGAATATAAATTGCTCTGAATCATTGAGGTATAGAGGGAAGATATAGTACATTATTTGTCTTATCAGTTTGGGCAAGACAAGACAGAAGCCTCTCAAAAATCTAATTATCCTGGTTTCAGTATTGAAGTTAGGAATATCCATGGGTGCAGTTTTTGCTTTGAGAACTTTTGACGTTTGTAAGTGGGATGTAATGAATGTTTTACGTGAACTTCTGAGCATTGTTCCATGCGCTGCTTGTTTCTCATCTTCGTCGGTTCTAATGGGATGATTTATGGGATTATTTCTTTTGATGGGGCCAGGGAATTAGCCTCCTGAATGTTAAGAAATTCCACTTATAGTGTTGGTTTTGACATTATCCATCATCAAGCAGCATGCTCACTGAGTTTGAGGGTGATGGATGCCTCTCTCTTTCGGGAACTTTATTTGGTCGTCTGAGCTTCTTTCGGCTTGCTTCTTCTATGTCAAATTGACTTCGAAGTTCTCGATGGATGACCAATGTTGGGTTGACTATTCTAAATTCGTGAATCGTGATGTAGCCCAGTCAGAAACTTGATGCTTGGTTAGGATATGGGATTTGGCGGGGCTCACTCGTATAGCTAGATGTGCAAAGAAAAAAGCATGTAAGCAGTAGAGTTTACTGTGAAACTCATGCTTAAGAGTCTTCTTCTACACGTAAGACAGCTTTGTATTGGTATGCAAGTACAAATTTTCCCCATAGAATGAAGATTTACTAATCAAAATGACATAAGCTGTGTTATGGTTTCATTGGCACACGAGTTAGATTAGTCTTGACTTTTCACCTACCCAAACTGCACCGGACACTCGCGGTCCGATACCATTCCTGTAACATGCGGATCGAGAGATGCATTTACCTGGGGAGATGATAAAAATGGCTTGATCTTGGTTCCTATTATGCCATGTCGTGGGCATTTTTTGGTAGAACCGTTCAAGAACCACGGTGATTGGTTATTGGTGGACTGCGTTTTAGCCATTCCACATCCAACCTGGGTGCATCACCGGTCCCCATTCGCTTCCCTCCAGATAATTTCAAGCACTCTTTGCCACTCTTTTCAAAGTTCTTTCATCTTTCCCTTGTGGTAATTGGTTGCTATCGGTCTCTCACCAGTCACCACTATTTAGCCTTGGACGGGATTTACCGCCCGATTGGGGCTGCATTCCCAAACCCTACAAAGGGTTCATAGTTGACTAAAATTTGTGCATCAAGCAATGAGGGTGCAGTCTTAATGAAATGAACTTTCCTGCACTTGCATATAGTCGACACGTGCTGAGGTGATCCCCTATCTTCTTCCTTGCTTGGCCTCACGGATCTATTTTGCTGTGATCTTTTCAAGGGATTTCATAGCATGTAGTTCTTTCTTTGAATTGAAAAGGCTGAGATAAAAGAGACAAAATCTTCATAGGTCTACCGTGTAGTCCTTTCTTCAATTCTTTGAGTTGACAAATTCTATAACTAGCAAGGGTTGAGATATAAGAAACAAAATCTTCATATTGACTGTAGTGTGCCATTATTGTATCCTTTTATCAAGCTTGTGGAGGGCCCTGATCAATGGTAGTGTTGGTTTGATAAGATTTTATACATGTGATAAATAACACTACTAGATTTTATAGATTTTACACATGTAGTCCTTCCTTCAAAAGCTGGGTATTTGTGCAAACGGATATCTCTTGTTTGGAGTCCTACACATTCTATCTTCATTTTTGGGATTGGCAACAGCAAATGAGCTGGTGTTTTTTGGTGGCCATGATGTGTGGAGAGATGTCACGTTTACTTCCAATGACGTGAAATTTTACTATATTGGCTTCCACCCTTGTCAGTTGCCAGGTTTAATGTTTTCTGATATGGAACCTGTGTTGAAATGAGAAACTTGATCGACGTCAATATATCCACGATACTTTTTGAGTGATTATAAAAACAGCGTAATTAAGTGCATCTGAAAATGAAAATTCTTTGTTGTCAATTCTTCTTTTGGTTTGTTTGGTTCGAATGTGTGTTTCTCCTTGCTTTCTTCTCCCCATTCTTATATTCGTACTTTAACAGGAAACGATGAGAAGAGAAATCAGTAGCAGTAGCAGTCGTGGTGGCGGTGGCTTCTCGGTGTTGTTTGTGGCATTGATTGGTCTGATAGGTCTTCTGTTTGGATATTTTTCCTATTAAGAAAACATAGAAGCAGCAGTTCGCGAAGCAACCTCCTGCCATTCATTGTTTGGATACTGACGTCAATGTTGTTGGTGTTCTTGATTTTTAGAAACCTCTTTTGACATGCCTTTCTCTAGTGTAGTGTAAGTTGTAGGTCATTTGTGTGAAAATGAACATTCAAATCATTGGTTTGCTGGATTTGGACGGAAACCCTTTGGACCAATTTGTTAGCTTTGTTACCAGACTGAAGGTGGTCGGTCAGCTGGGTTCGTGCTCATCTTGAATTTTAGATTGGGGGAATAAAATAGTTTGGACATTGGAAGCAGATGATGAGGTGTTCTGATTTTTTCTGGTTTCAAAATAGCTGCGTAATAGTGCTGAATAGCTTGACACATTGTTTTTGCGAGGGGTCTTGGGTTCAAGTCTCAAGTCTCTTTGTTTGTATCCTTTTCTTCGTATTCTGTTTGGCTCTATCAATTTGCATTTCCACATTGTCCACAATCCACATGCAAGATGGGTTACACGCGAGAGAGGATGTTGAACAACTTAATATCGGACTTATTTCTTTGGGAGAGTTGTTCCCCAGTCCACTATAGCAATTTGCTAAGGTCACGGGTCCACTCCATAGATCCCTAACATGTACAGTCCACATGCGCTTCCAAAAGACACAAAATACCCTTGCCTACATAAATCAAATCTTGAGCCGTGAACATCATTCTTCTCTCTCTCTCGCTCTCTCTCTCCATCGTCAATCTCACCTCCTCTCTCGATTGTGAAATCAGCGAACCTCTGGCGAACACCACGACCTTAAACTTGGGCAGAAACGATCAACCGAGACCTAACCAGGTCGTCGTCGTCGTCGTCATCTTTGGCTAAAATCAAGTGGTTTGACCATTTTCTGCAACTCCGGCGACGGACGAACTCTGTTCGAGTGGAAAACTGTTCAGATCTCTGTGTGTGTGTGTTTGAGAGAGAAATCATGGCATCATCATTATTTTTACCTACTCTCCGGCGATCAACGGCTCCATCAATTTTTCGGTTTCTGTAAGAGATTCCTTCAGATCTCGTTGAAAAAGCTTCGGATGACGTCGGGGTTGCTAAAGTGAACCGTAGCTCCGGCGATTTAGATGATCCTGTGTCAGATTTCAGGACTGCCATTGTTAGAGAGAGAGAGAAGAAAGGCAGATGCGGTCATCGGAGAAGATGGGGAAGGAAAGAGAAATAGAGAGAAGAAAGAAATGAGAGAAGAAACTGGTGGAGTAAAGCACATGGGTAATAGCAGATTTTACTAGCTACAGTTGCATTTAGAATAAGGGACGTGAGTACAGCTGTACTCATCACAAATGGCAGTGTGCCTTGCAAATGATGTCGAAAATCTGGTGAAAAGTGGGACCATGGTCCTTTCCCTTTCCCTTGGACATTACACGCAAATGATGTTTGGGAGCAAAAGTAGAGGCCACAGCCTTTTCGATGGGACCAATTTTTTTTGGGTAAATTACACTGACCTCCCCTGAGGTTTCTGACTTGTACACTGACCACCCCTACTTTATTTAAAATAGCACTGACCTCCCCTGAGTTTTATATTTTAGTATCAAAAGCACCCTTCAACAGTACCGACAGCGCCGGAGACCCCCTTGTGGGTCCCCAACGGTTGATCCGAGCCGTCCGTTCATTCCAAAATCGAATTCCGAGTGGGTCTATGCGGGAATCACCTCAATCGGACAGTCCTAAGTGCTCGATCCAAAATTTTTGAACGAAATGGGGTGATTTTGGATCGAGCACTTAGGACCGTCCGATTGAGGTGATTCCCGCGTAGACCCACTCGGAATTCGATTCTGGAATGAATGGACGGCTCGGATCGACCGTTGGGGACCCACAAGGGGGTCCCCGGCGCCGTCGGTACCCGTCGGTACTGTTGAAGGGTGCTTTTGATACTAAAATATAAAACTCAGGGGAGGTCAGTGCTATTTCAGATAAAGTAGGGGTGGTCAGTGTACAAGTCAAAAACCTCAGGGGTGGTCAGTGTAATTTACCCATTTTTTTTGGTCAAAAATCAACTTTGCAGTAGCCTTTCGGTCCAATTTTTCAAAATCAACTTTTAAGTCCAATCCGGGACAACTATATTTTTCCTAGATGCACGTACAATTTGACAAGTGAAGAATATTAGTTTTATTATAAAAAATATGTTGTACATTCATTAGTGGTGGGTGAGCTTTGGTCAACAAATATCATGATTTAGTAGGAATGAAAACAAAATAAGTCATTTAGGGAGAGAGAGCCGTGTGTAGTGGGAGTTTTTTTTTTTTTGAAGCTTCCCAAGTATTTTGTTGAAGAGTTGCTCTAAATGTGAGTCTAGATAATCACATTTTTTGAGTCCAGATAACCACATCTGATCCTAAGTACTAGGCTTTTTAAAAAAAGATATAGCCCAGATAACCACATCTTCTGAGTACAGATAACCACCTCTTGCGAGTCAAGATAACCACATTTGATCCTAAGTAGGCTTTTAAACAAAATGATATAGTTCAGATAACCACATCTACGCCGGTCACTTTTCCTGTGAAGTCCAATTTTCCGGCAACTTTTCCGGTGAACTTTTCCTGCGATGTCCAATTTTCCGTCAACTTTCCCGACAAACTTTCCGGCGCCGGCGAATTTTCTGGCAAATGTATATTATGTATTAAATTTAATGTAAGGGTATATTTGTTTATTAAAAAAATAGAATGGACCTAAGAGAATAAAAAAAGTGGTTTGGTGGATTAGAGGTGTTATAAAAGCATTAGGTGGACTAGAGGTGTTATAAAAAGTTATAATGGACCCTATAACAATTTTTTATATTTTATTTCTTAACAGCCTAACAATTTTTTATATTTCTTAACAGCCTAAGTTTTTGAAACTATTGGTAACTTAACAAATAGGTTACTCCACATGAAGACATTAGTTCATTACTGAAATACTCTCTCTCTAATTAGTTTTCTCCTTACAGTTGCATTTCCCTCCATATCTGATAAATTTCATAGATTTAATATTTAGTCGGAGATAGCTCTATTTAACTAACTAAAGTTATATTTGTAGAAATTTTGAAAAGAAAATGCTAACCACTGCACTTAGGTTAATGGTAGATAATATGTGAAATTGTATTGATATCCGAGAAAAAAATGTAATGATACCAGATACATTAGATTTGCATTGAAATTCTCACTTGTTTGGTATATTACCCACCTCTTGGTACGTATAGTAATTAGCAATATCCAATGGAACAAAAGCTCCTTGATTTGAGTAAGACCCATCAATTTTTTCTGAGAAAATGGAAATATATTGCATTAATAATAAAACGGAGTACAACTAAAATATAGAAAAATACAACTAAAAACAACTAAAAACAACTAAAAAGAACTAAAGTACAAAGAAAAAACAGTGTCGGTGTCGAACCCATCGATCGGTTGCTCATGGAGATGGGTAGAGAGTCCATGGATATCTGGAGTGGTAAGCCTGTTCCCGTTGCTGGACCATCAGATCTGCTGCAGACGCCTTCGCTGCTACCGCCAGAAAGCTCAAAAACGCGTCACAAAACAGATCAGGTTCAAGGGCCAAAACCCATATCTAGTTCCCCAGATTTGGGCCACTGTAGTCTAAACTAAGGGTGTAACTAGTTCAGTTCCATCCGGTTCTTAGACATTTTGGAGTGAACTGGGAAAAACCAGTACGGAGAAAGCATGGAACCGAAACCGGTTTTTTAGAGATCGGTTAGGTTCGTCCCGGTTCGGTCCAGTTTGGATGTCGGTTCATTTCAGGTGGGAGAGAGAGAGAGAGAGGGAAATCTGCAGATTTACACAAACCCAACACAGATTTACAGATTTACAACTCAAAATACATACAAAAGTTTTGTTTCTCCTCATTTTTGTCTCCATCAATCTCTGAAAGAAGTTGGACTTTTCGATAACAGAGAGATGTTTAAAATTGGTCCCAAGTGCATTATGGGCCTGATACTGAAGAATTTTGTAGATTTACAAACAAGAATTTACATATTTACAACAGATTTACAACAAACTAATTTAAACTGGTCTTTGATCCAGTTTAACAACTGGTCACTCCTTTCGGACCACCCTATTAGGACTAGTTTAAGTAGCCATGCTTTGGTTGATGAAAAGGTGTTCTTGGCAACCAGGGACGGTGATGTCTCCTTTGATTTGGACACTTTGAGTTATTGTATGGGCCATCGTCCATTTTATGGCAGGGGTGAATTGAGGATACCATCTATGCTACTTATTCTAAAACTGTCACTGCGATTAGGCCGACCTGTGGGTCCAAGCGCGAGTTAAGGACCAAAGGAGTGTTTGAGCGTGTGGCATTAATGTTCCCATCCTCGGGGGCGGGTGAGGTTAATGGCACAAGTTTACGGACTCATGCAGGTTGTGCCACCCTCATTTATATGGGAGTCTTGCCTGTCGGTCGCTCGGATCCCAAGTTCCCTCAATCCATGCACTCGACAGATGATGAAAATTTAGATGTTAGCATTACTACATTTGAGGCTCTACAGGAAATGTAGATGGGATCTTTTCCTTCTGGGGAAGAAACCACTTTCTTCCGAGCAAAATTGATTCGTAGTGCTCAGTATGTTGCCAGAAGCAAAGGTGGTGCTTGTCTTGGCCGTAAAATTGCAAGGATTGCGTGTTGAGCCATAGGATGGTGCTGTTGAAGTTGCAATAACATTTGGCATACTATCTTTTGTTATGACAAGTTCAGATTATTTTCCTGGATGAAATTTTGATGTACTAGCCTCGTTGATGGATTTTTAGAATTAATGAAGTCCCACTACAATCGGTACTGAATGACTTTTCGAAAAGAATTTGCATAAGCTATGCCGTTCTCTGGATATCCATAACCATTTCAACAAGAGAGAAAAAACCATATTCTTACATGTACCACATAGATCAAACAAAAGTGGGTATACATATACATCTCTCTCAAATCTCCCCAAAGTTGTCATTTCCACCTTAAAAGAGAACTCAAATAGCTTTCCTGCCTTACTACTCATGTTCAATTGTCTCTAAGCTAATTCATAGCTTGGAGTTTCTGAGGAAAAATGGAAACAAAAACCGGAAATGAAACATACTCTTGAATAAAATTTGCGAAAAGCATGGTCATTCATTGAGGCTTTGACAGAATGATCACACGTTGATGCCCAATCCGGGTCTCACTTATGCGGCCAAGGTGACGAAGGACCTACAAAGTGTTGAACATGGAAATGATGACGTCATAGTTTGTTCAGCTGAACTCATTTAAACAGAAACGAGAGAGACGTAAATCCAGTTTATGACCTTTGTTTAAGGTCAATTTAATCCAGTTTTGTCCATTGTGTATCATTGGACTGTTACACGGTCTTGGGTAGAACTCAACTCCAAAAGCTAGCTCAAGAAGTGAGGGTGCCCTCACGCTTATATGTTTCATATTATTTTGGTACCCAGGCGATGTGGGACTTCGCTTCACATTCCATTCCACCAAGAACCATATTAATAAGATTAGAGAATGACTATTACCAATTTATTGAGGCAATTCCACATGCCAGTTAAGAGCCAGATTTTCAGCACTTGTGAGGTGTTATAACTTAAGTTCACTTTGTGTACTAATACAGGTTTATTGTCCCCAAAACTATGTTTTTCTTGCTAATCTGAGTGTAGACTAAACTCTAAACAGCATTGCAAGCATGAATTATATTAGGACTATTCCAGCATCAGTTCTTTCACAATACCAAGGAAAACAGATCAACATACTGTTTACTTTGTTTGCTTGATTAGCATAAAAAAACCTTAATTGTAGAATCTTTGACATTAGCTCAATTTCATGGTAAAGAAAACGCCATAAATTGCATTGTAACCCTGGTTTTGCAATCCATACACCGGTTTGCAAATAGAAACAACACTTACTGTCAGTATTGCTTTTCCAGTGTTGTCAAGCTTCAGTGAAGGCCCTTTTACGTCGGTCTCTAGGAAAAAGTGTTTTCCCTTAACTGTTTCTGTTGAGCCAATCTCTTTTAATTCCTGCAAATATTGTGGAAGTAACTCAAGTGAGCATGAATCAAATTGGGATAAACATAGTAAAGAGCACTGTGTTTATCCCAATGTTGGAACCGGTACAACAGTCAACAAGTTACGTATGAATCCTCCAATGCGTAAATAGAAAGCTGTGACCCGGATAGTGTTTTCCTTACCAGAGCTTTGTCCAGCATGTTTTCTGACAACTTCAAGATGAAAAAGATAACATAATCAGGACAAGTGAAAAATTATTTACTGCTGAGCCAAGAAGAAAGGAGAAATCAAGAAAAACCTTCTTTCTTGGGGCTGCGATAAGTTGGGCATTTGCGTCAGCATAAGCAGCCATGTCATTAATAGCTGCATTGACCTTGTCTAGAGTGAGCCGTCCTCTCATGTACCTGCAGTTGGCCAGACTCAGATCCAAGAATTAAGAAAAGTAGGAAAAACAACATCAGATAGAAAACATTTGAGGAAATGGCAGTTCAGTGATGGAGTTAAAAAGATAAAACTGGCTAAGTGGCATAGCAGTAATCAATTGAGAATGCACGAGGATAGAGTTTAACAGTGACATTTCAGATAATAGAATGCACTTACGATGACAAGGAATCCAGCTCATCAGATGTAATGTACCACAATGGTGCAGAGGGTCGACCCTTTTTCTCCTGGATTAGTTATGACAGTCAATAGGAAAAGGAAACCATAAATCAACCTTGATCCAACTATACTCGCAGCAAATACTAGAATAATTCTCAAGACATAAAGTCGCCTGATGACAGAGTGCATCTTGTATCCTATTCTGTAATCTCCAAGCTAGCTACCAAAGAACTTCTCATCATTGCCAACAGCAATCGTATTTTGGTTGCTTGGAGTATACTCTTTCGTTTTTTGAAAGTGGAGGAGTGCTCATTACATCCGTACAGTGGCATATATCGCACAAAGTGGCAAACCTTGGGAGTAATACAATCCATCTAAGAAACTTGGTACTTGTTAGTTGTTGCTGATTCACTGCATTTAGCAAAGGAATTGTACTGAAACGAAAGGATCATTGTCTTGGCAGTATACAAGACAACACCGAGTCAAAGTTGGAATTAACATTTTTCCGAACGAGTAACTCATTTGTCATTGCTTTAAAACTGCAAACTTGATGATCGCAAGATCCTCAAAGGATGGAGTTGGTCATCTATTCTCTGACTGGTCGAATAAGTAAAACATGCAAATACGAAATGTTACAAGACAAGTTGACTCAACCATGAATGGACTCCGATGTTTCGAGAACAAAGTACAGATACCATCAACAAGGCAAATGGTACTATGCAAGGAAGTAGCCTGCCTTGGGTGCTAATCGGTTGACTGTACCCAGATCTAGCTCAGAGGGCCTATTTTCTGTAGCATGATCTCAAAGAAAGGGCAGTTCTCGATTAAAGCAGTCTTTCAAATCATAAGGAATCCTGGCATTATGTGGTTCTTTCACCCATATACATCTAAATTTTGCAGTCCTGCTATAGATTGCAAATTTCAGCAATATTTCAGGCAAATATGAAAGAGATGGATCAGCTGCTGAAAGACATCCTAGATGACGGCCCCGTTTGCTAGCAATTTTAACTTAAGCTTTTTAGATTATCGGCTTAAAAAAATTAAAATAAGTTGTAAAAATGTTTGTTATATCTTTTTATAAGTTGTAAAAAAGTATAAGTTGTTTGCCTGAATAAGTTGTTAAGTGTCTATATTGCCCATAAAACTTAAGTAAAAATAATTTATTCATAATCTAGCTTACAAATAAGCTAGAAAAGCAAAATAAGTCATAATTCATAATTTTTAATAAACACCCTTCATTAACTTTCTTTAACCAAATAAGCAAAACAAGTTACTATAAGTGCTAGCAAATGGGCCCAACGCAAGACTGAAAGTGTTGCATATGGAAACACCACCACCTAACATGCTAGGAATTGTGTTGGAAATGTATTATTTCTACTTGTACTAGTAGAATTAGTATATTGTTCTTACGTGCTTGTTGCTAGCTTATTGTTATCATTATTTCGCCTAAGTTAAATTTTATATGATTACAGGCACTAAGGGGCATGCTCTAGAATCAAACAAACCCGGACAAGGCCAACGCATCTAAACAGAAAAAACAAGAAGACAACCTAAGCTGCGTACCAGCAAGCAGACAACAAACCAACCTACCAAACAACCAAAATGTTAAGACTTAAGACTTAAGAGGCCTCAAAGACCCTATAAGAGATATTCCAGTCAAGACACAACATTCTATTTTCATCAGACTTTCTCAATTTCCTCCATGAGCTAATATAAGCTCTGATGTCTGAGGTGATAGGCCCTATAACCTGGTTCACACCAGAATTCTTGTGCTGAAAGCTACTGTAATTCCTTTCCTTCAATTGGTAAATAAATGCTGAGCAAGAAAGCTTCAACACCAAACGTTTTAAATTGGATCCCCATCTATGGACCTTTATCCATTCAATCTCTTGTGCCAAAGAAAGACCAGAAATACAATTCTTCCCAGTGTTCTAAAATAAGGTCTAGAAGGCCAAGTACTCACCGCCTAGGCTCTAGAAGGACCCTCGCCGACTAGACTGACTATCCCGACTAATTGCCCGACTAGGCGCCGAGTACTTGGCCCTGGAAGCTAGAAGGTGCCCGGCTGCCCTGGGAGTGCCTAGCCGCCTAGTGAGTTTTAAAACCTTGATTCTTCCTTCTCCCAAATATGAAAGGAGAAAGTGCAGGAAAACAAAAGATGCCCATGAGAAGTAGAATTTTAGACCCATTGTCACACAAGACACATCCATCAGAATCTATAACACCCCAGCTATGCAGTCTAGCCCTTGTATCCAACCTCTCTAATAATTACAGCCACTGAATGACTGCCCATCTTGGAATATGATCTTTATACCAAATATCAGTGTTTTAAAAGTCGGCCGCATAGTCCCCGCCTAGGAGCTAGGCGCCCCTTTTCCGCCTGACTAGTGCCTAGCGATTTTTAGAACATTGCCAAATAGGTTTGTACCAGTCCACTTCACGAGCTGAAGTCCTAACAGCATTTCTTGCAGATTGGACAGAGTACATAACAGAAGGAGAAATAGACCACCTCACTGCATCCTCAGCCAAAAAATTAGGTAAAAAATTACTGGGGGTGTGCATTATCTCTCTAACCACTGCAGACCTTCGCCTAGGCCATCTGGTAAAAGCTTGATATTCCAAAAGTAGAAGCCAAAAGGCATCAAAATAGAGCTTCTCAATGATCAGTTTTTTCCCCTCGTTTTCAAAGTTATTTTTCGGTGGAGAGCATAAGCTGTTCCAAACAAGTGACATGGCGTTGCAGACCAAATAAAAACTATAAGCTGACAGGGGTTTTAGCTGAAATCCAAAGCTAATTGTAAAAGAAGAAAAACCATGCTGAGACATAATAAAACGAAGCATGTTTACAAAAATTAAGCTCACAATGCGGAATGGGAAAATCTGCATCTATTTGTTCTATTATTTTCTCCTTTCATATTCATTAACTTGTACTTATTTGACTCGTATCAAATGCAATTGATTGTCCACTCGCCTTCAACTTCTCCTTACAATGTGTTTATTCCCCATTTTCTGCATGTCTAACCTACTGTTACTTTGTTAGTGTGTGTCCTTGCGGGCGTGCGTGCATGTGTAAGAGAGAGAGAGAGAGAGAGAGAGACCCTTACTTTGGGTAATAATGCAGGCTCGTCCTCAAGATTCAAAGATCGAAGACCAAAATCCTGGTTAGATGTTTCTGGCAGCGGGCTGAAAGCATGAAAATAAATGAGAAGAGACTAATCACATAGAGCAAAAGAATCTATAAAGGAATAGAATACCCATCAATCAAGAGCAAAGTATTACCATCTACTAGGTTCCTGATTAATGGTAGTCACTCTTCCAAGCAAATGAGATGGAACATGGGCAGCCATGCTCTGCAATTTCTTCTGCTGCCGCAGTGATGCCTCAATCAGTTTCTGCAATGGAAACAAAATCCACCAACTTATTCTGAATAGTGATTTTGAACAACATAACCTAAACCAAACTATTAACACAAAAACAAGAGCACCTCTCCTCTTTTCACTATATACACTATCTGAGAGAGGCCCCAGTGCATAGCAAATCTCTTCCAAACTAACAAAAAGCTATTTCCTTATTTGGCAACCACATTGTTGAGAAAAAGATGGCTTTTCGCCGATGAAACAAAAATAAAATGAAAATTGGAGTCATGGAACAGGAGAACGGAAAAATGATATTGTTGAGAAATAGGCCAAGCCACAATACACGTGATTTGCAAAAGAACAATCAAGGAAAGAGATGAGGAATGCAAAGCTCGAAGAGTTTACGTGGTTTCCCATTGGGTAAGCTTGCATGAATATATACTACGTATCAAATGAAGACGGTACACATTACAAGAATCGGTTGCTGCGTATTGCACTTATTTAAATCCTAGAGTTTACATCATCAATTACTGTAATATCCTGTTTAGGTTTCGGGGCACTGCCCCCAAAACCGTGCGGACTGAAAAGAAACGTCGAACTTCGAATACTCAGTGCAGCGCAAACCGAATGGAATCAGGCTTCACAAACGCAACTATAAACCACATCTGCACCTAATACTTGCATAGGTTCCTAACAGGTACAAATTTCCATCTATGTAATAAAGCCCCATCAAGTGCCATCGCCTATATGACAAAAGAGCACCTAAAGCCTAATAGTCCTTATTACAATCAGCTTTTTTCCAGCTTATTATGTCGTTCGTGAGTTTCCTATTAGCAATAGAGCGTCTAGAAGTCCCAAATTTGAGGCTCCATCTATAAAACCCTAATAAAATACGACAAACAGCAAAACCCTAATAGCAACGAAGAGAATTAAACCGTAATAATAGACATAACTGGGACGACTAGCAAATACACTAGTAATATACAACGGAGAGAGAGAGAGAGAGAGAGAGAGAGAGAGATACTTTGGCTTTGGGGATGGCTAGAGTCTCTTCACGCAATCGGTCTTTGATATCGTGTACCTGAAGCTCCATGGCCTTCAATGTAGCGTCGACGGCGGACAAATCAGTGACGCTGCTTGCTGGATACACTGGAATTTAAAAAGATTTGAAGATCATGCTTAATTAATTACAGTTACGCAATGGGAATTTGAGGTTAGAAGTGGAGAATGTAAAAGGGAATTGGGGGAATTTACTGTTGCGAGCAATGACGAGCTCTTGAAGCTCTGCTATGCGGGTGTTGAATGAAGATATCAACGAATCCAGAGATGAACCTGCCTGTTTCACATCCATCTCTCTCTCTCTCTCTCTCTCTCTCTCTCGATCGTCTGGTTTCAGGCTTTGAGTTTCCTCGAGAGAACTGGAACGTGAGAGGATGGGAACCCAAGTTAAATTTTTTTGAATCCCTAAATGGCGGGAGTTTTAGATGTGTTTGGTACTGTACTTGCCTTGATGAAAGAAGGGATAAATTTAAAAGAACTTTCTTCCATTGTTTGCTTCTAGGGAAAGGAATTTGCTTCTAGGGAAAGGAATGTTAAAGAAATAAGTTCAATTTTCACTCTAATTTCTTCTCAAAGTTTCTCTCTACTCTAATTTTCCTCTTTATTATTTTCCCTTCATTTCTTTTTCTTTCCCGTAAAGTTCCAAACACACCCACGGAGCGTGGGCAATGGATTCATCTTCGATAGCCTAAACTAAAGAATACTAGAATTTTACGCTCTGTTTGGTACCCTGGAAAAGAAAAGAAAAAAAAGGAAGGAAAATGAAAGGAAAGAGTGAGGAAAGTAAAAGAGGAATTTTTTTTAGTTAAAATAGTTTATTTTAGTTATTTTCCTCTTTTTTTCCTCTCAACCCAGACAAAGGGTTTCCTCTCCTTTCCTTTCTTTTCCTAGGTATCAAACAGAGCCTTGGGCAAAATGGCTACCCCAAATCCACAAATGCTTAGAGCATCCGCATTAGCCTCTTCAAATTTTGGATCAAATTACATCTTAAAAAGTCACTTTATTACTTTAGCTAGTCACTTTTAACTTGCCTACTGCATCAGACTCTCTATTCTAACTTATGGTCCATTAATATGTATTTTCTTCTTATTCTAATTATATATTAAAATGTTATTTAAATGACCATATTTACTCTAATATGTGCGCATTTTTAAATGAATGTTTTGCAAAAGGACAAAAACATATTTTTTTATCATACAAATATTATGAGCGCAAAAAATAAAAATTTATAATGTGAAATTATTTTTTGAAAACACTCATACCAGTTACTGATATCCGATTGAGCTGATTTTTGTAAGGGCGTGTTTATTTAATATTTTGAATGACCATATAAAAAATCAGCTCAATAGGATATCGGTAGGGGTGTTTTCGAAATATCTAGCTTAGAAGAAAACACCACTACACGGCTAAAAGTGGAGTAAATTGTCTTTTAAAATAGTAAAATATACTTTAACCTGTGAACAGTGCCTCTTTTCTTGTAGAGAGGCATTGTAGCAAAGTTACAATGTTTGCAAAGTAGCTATGAAGGTGAAGAGGCTGATGTGGCTTGTTTTAAGGATGTTAGCTCTTTACTTTGATTTAACTTGGGATTTGAAGAGTGAGATGCGGATGCTCTTACCTAGCATATGCAAGACAGGCTTGGCATTTTGGAGGGTTGCTACAGTAACTTGTTGGGATTGACGAGTTACCGTAGCACTCGACAATCCCTCCAGCTAGCTTCTATCATTGCAGTCCACCTTTGCCACCGCCAAATCGGTTGTCGCGTTGAGGTATGTATCTCCTCTATATCATTCATTTCTATAACCCCCAGAACCAGGGTTTCATCACATGTTTCTTTCGATGGATCTCTGATTAGTGAACAATCAATGTCTTTGATTCTATTTATAAGTCGATCAGTCGCTGTTTGAATGAGTAAAGCTCCAAGTTTGGAACTGTCTGAGAGTGAGTTTGAGATGGTTTGAATAGCCATTTTGGTTAGATTGTTGGAGTGTTGATACGTTTTGTGGCTAGCTAGAGTAGAATTTGGCATTTTGAGTAGGCATTTTGGCTAGGAACGGTTGAAGAAGCCCTTAAAGAATGAGTTGGCAGATCATGTTAACTATTATTGCTCCCTATAAAGATATTCATGCTAAAATTTTGGTTTTTTATTTTTTTAACACAAATCTTCATTTTTCGTAATTTCTTATTTAGTTTTCTGTCTTAATTTTTAGTTTTATTGTTCGTCTCCACAAGAATAATAAATAGTATAAAAATATGAACCGAGGTTTAAAAAAGTACATATAAAATAATACTTTAAACAATAATGGCTGTGTTCAAGAAACTATTCTCTTGATTCCCCCCTCTTGTTAGCTTTACGGATGGGAATTTCAGACATGACACAAGAACACGACCCCAATCTGACACGAAGTTAGCGGGTTAGAATCAGCTATTTTTTACACGAAACACAAATGACACAACATGATAACATGAAAAATTAAATAGGTCAGGTTAGGGTTGGGAGAATTCTGACACGAACACAAGATAATACGACATGACACGATGCCCACCCTTAGTTAGCTTTTATTGGACGGCGGTAACATCAATGATTAATAGACCAAAATGTCCTCACATTAGAGGGTAATGGGTTATACATTGTACTCTACAACCTAATCCACTGTGTTTGGATGAGTTTTGAAAAGAAAATTTTGAGAAGAATTTTTGAAATAGTATTTGGTTGATTTTTGAAAATGAGAATAATAAGGTAATGATTAGAGAGAGAAATAAAATAATAAGGTAATGAGTGGAGAGAGAATCTTTTTGATTTTTTTTTGAAAATGGGAGAAAAATGGAAGTGAACAAGGCCAATTTATCATTTTTCGAAACTGCTGCTCCATTTTCTTCTTTCTCAAATCGCTCTTCCTCATCCACTACATTTTTTTTTCTCTTCTTTTTTTTCTTGCAATTTTTTAATACTCAACGACATCATAGGTCGAATCTATCAAGTTTATCGATAAAGGGAGCTTTTTCGAGAAGGACATAGTATAAGAGTTATTAATGGAATAAGGACATCAACTTTTCCAATAAAGCCAACAGGACATTTGGACAATATGTGACAAAAATACCCTGCAAGGGCCTTGCTTGGCTAACACAAATAATGAAATTTTCATTTTTTTTTCATATCTAATGGCGCAGATAACGTTATCTGTTGACCCTTCGGGAAGGGCCTTGTTTGGCTAACACTGAAAATGAATTTTTCATTTTTTCTCATATCTGATTGCGCAGATAAGGTAATCTGTTGACCCTCCGGGAAGGGCCTTGTTTGGCTGACATAGAAAATGAATTTTTTATTTTTTCCAGACCTGGTTGCACAGATAACGTTATTTGTTACCACAAAATATATTTTTTTGTACTTTTTTCCCCAATTAACACAAAATATGTGTTTTTGTTCTTTTGAAGCACAAAAAAAAGTCATGCAAAATAATTTTTCCGTCCCGAAATTTTGCTCCTTCTTTCTTTTTTTAATTGTTCTAAAATAAATGATAGTTATAAAAAGTTAACAAATATATTTTTGGTACTTCTTATTTTTTTAATTAAATTTTTTGAAATGTAAAAAATTGAACTTCTTCAATTTATTTTTAACAAATAATAGTAACAGATTACCAAATATTTGTATATCTGTACTCTGTGTCATGTAAGAAAAGCAGACATATATGGTAGTCTGTTGCAATATGTGTACATCTGTACTTTGTATCATGCTAGCAAAGCAAGCAGATAATGTAGTTTGTTGGAATATGGCCTCTATTTCTTGACAATAACAGTAATAGATTACCAAATATGTATACATCTGTACTCTGTATCATTTCAGCAAGGCAGACATATATGGTAGTCTGTTACAATCTGACATTTGTTTCATGCTAATAACAACAACATATTATCAAATATGTGAAGATTTGTAACAGATTACCAAATTTGTGTAGATCTGTACTCTGTATGAAGCCAACAAAACAGAAATATATGGTAATCTGTTTCAATCTGGCCTCTATTTCATGCCAACAGCAACAGATTACCAAATATGTGTATCAAGCTAGCGAAACAGACATATATGGTGCTCTGCTACAATTTGGTCTCTATTTAATGGCAATAACAACAGATTACTAAATATGTGTAGATCTGTACTCTGTATCATGCAAACAAGGTAGACATATATGCCATATGGTACTCTGTTACAGTTTGGCCTATGTTTCATGTTACAACAGATTACCAAATGTGTGCAGATATGTACTTTATATCATGCTAGCAAAATAGACACTTAGCACTATTTCTCAAAGTCTATTTTATGTGTGTTAGGGGTGCTTTGGCAAAAAAGCGCGGAGCTGGTTTTTTGGTTTTTTCATTTTGTCTTTATTCAAATTTTTTTTTTTTTGCATTTGTTAGTTTTGCTTCAAGTTTTCGTGGTTTATGGATTCGTCCAAAAAGTATAAAATTATGGTCAAACCTAATAATTTTTTGAATAAAGCCGAAAATAAACCAAATTAAACTTGTTTATTGGTTTAATTTTGGTTTTATTAAAAAAAAAAATAGTTTTGACCATAATTTTATACTCTTTGGATTCGTCTCGTCGAGACGAATCCATAAATGACGAAAACTTGATGCAAAACTAACAAATGTAAAAAAAAAAATGTAAATAAAGATAAAACAAAAAAAATAAAAAAACCTAATTTTGCTTTTTTCTCGAACACCCCTAAGCAGATACTAGTATTGACTAATGTCCTCTATCCACCTTTAAAAAGTGGGACCCTATCACATGGTAGCATCGATCAGACTTTGATACCCTGTAATTCCACAACAATAGCTTGTCTAGGAAAAAGAGTAGGTTGTTGACCACCTACCACACATACTGGTCGGTCAGTTTTCGTATTTTGCAGTAGCAAACTTGGAGAGAGAGAGAGGCGTGCGCATATGATAGAGGCGGGGTATTTTTGTCACTTTGTGGACCTTAAACTCTAAAAAAAATGTTCTAATGTCCTCCTCACCCTACGAAAACTTAAGATGTACTACAAACCTTTTTTAGTCCTTTTTGTGGACTTTAGCCCAATTGTCTGATCGATAAAATGGAAACCAACTTAAAGAAGTGGCGAACAAAGCTCGTAGTCTTAGATCACGCTTCTTACTGTCAGCCTGAGGAAAACTCCCTTAAATATATTTACACAATACATAAGTTGAAAAATCTCTCCGGGGGGCCACAACCGGCTCCCACTCTGGGGGAAGCCACAACTGGCTCCCCCACTCACTCTCAGCCTATCTCACTCACATTATGCTACCACACACTAATGAGAGAGACAACAAGAGTATTTATAATCCTAGGGTTATTTTAAGGAAACCCTAGACAACCTTGGGCTTAAGCCCATCCGACATAGGGTGAATCCCAACAATTACCCCTTCTAACCCGAGTGGGTAAATGTTATTCTTGCAGCATCATCATGTTGCAACCACATCGTACGTGTAGGGTTGGCCATTTCAACCGCCCCGTCAGAATCCAATCCGATCCGATCCCCGATCCGAACGGATCGGCAATATGGAGAACTGTTTGGAGATTGGATAGGATATGGGAATTTTTTTTGAAAATGTTTGGGGATTGGATAGGGGGTGGAGATAGGCATGTCCCCGCCCCGAATCCGCTTTGAATCCGTTCCCCGCTCCGTCCCCGATCTGCCCCGAAACATGTTTTTCTAATGATGCATGTTTAGCGTGACATGTATTTCCCAATCATTAGAAACATGTTTTTCTAATGATTTTTGTTTTTTTTCTTCGCTTAGGTATATATTTTCCTGTGACTGGAACCTAATTAATTCCATCAAGTAAAAGCCAATTGAAACAAGTCAAAGTACATATCAATAGATGTGGCCCACTTAGTTTCCATCTTCGCGAGCATCTCATTTTAAAAAAATTGGAGGGTTTTGAGAATGTAAACATAATGGAAAACATGGCCTTCTAATAATGTTTTCCAACTGGTGGGAGTTCGGAATTCACAATGTCATATGTTGGGCTGCCTGTTATTTTGTTCGGAATTCACACTTGATTTTAGGAAAAATGATTTGTAATTGAGCTTCTATAACTATTTACTTGTTACTCTAGGGAAAATGATTGGATCCCCGAAATCCCCGTGGGGATCCCCGTTCCCCATTTGGAGCGGGGATGGTGGATAAAAATAAATCCCCGTTGGAGATTGGATAGGGGATGGATATGAGTAAGGAGTTTGGGGATTGGGGGTGGAGATAGTAGTCTCCGGCCCCGATCCGTCCCCATGCCCATCCCTACGTACGTGGCTACGTTTTAAGTATATCATACATGACATGCACACAAACTAGTAGACATGAACCAATTCATAAGCTAGCAAGCACGTACAACCCCAAGAATGATAAAAATAAGATATATTAATCCTTAAATGACCAAAACTCTTCAAAACATTGTCAGCTCCCAGAGCTTCCCTAATGTAAAGAAATTAACAAGACAGCTCGAAAAAACACAAAAGAAAGATGAAAAAGAATTCAGCCAAAAAGGTTTGAAAGAACACGGGGCACGTCAAAATTCAAGGGTGGTGACTATGTGGTGGATGAGCCCCCGCTGCTGCATAATCCGAGTTAAATACAAGTTGATTTTGGTCCAGCGGGATCTGGTACGGCAACCGCGGAGTGGATTCCGAAAGACGAGGTTTAATAGCCGGTTGTCGGGGAGATGAGATTTCTTGAATTCCTCTGTGGATTTTCATGTCTTTGGCATTGGCATCTGGACTCATTGGCATATGATCATCATGTTTGTCATCAACCCTAGTTTGCTTTGGCAAGGAAGGCTCCAACTTTGTTGTGACTGGGGTCTTGGCATGAGTCATCTTTTCATTATTCTGCATTAGTTGAAAACAATGAGAATAATGGGAGTTTAATAGAAATATAAGGTGCTTGAAGCATGACCAAAAAACAAAAGGAGAGACAAAAAAGATAAATAATGGTTTTCCATGCTTTGATCTCTATTGGATTCACAGTGGAGAGATGTTAAAAAAATTGGGAAAAAAAAAATGTAGAGACTAAATCATTTTTCTCCTATTTCTTTCTTTTTATTTCATCCTTACTTTCCGCGCTTTCATTAAGGTAAAATTTGGTTAAGAAGGAAAGCCTGGCAACTTTTTTTCCTCCCGGGTTTGAGGTGGCTATGATCTTCTAGCGGGCTGTGGTTCCCCTAGTTTTGATGCCGTTTTGCTTCTTCCTCTTTAATCTTTGTTCTCCTTAGAGATTAATAAAATTTTTGCCTTTCAAAAAAAAAAAAAGAATACATGGGAAATTTATAAAATAAAATTTCTTCCATTGTATTATCTGAGAAGAATGAGAACATATCAATACAAAATTAATGAAATATTGAGCGCAGTAGAATTTATGTTTGATTTTCTCTTTATACTTTAATTCATAAGTATTGAGATACTACGTTTTTTGAGATAAGCGGGTTGTATAGTATTTTTTCATCTTTAGTCAATTTTTTTACTAACAAACTTTTTTAACTCTTTGAATTGAGGGTACACCATATACATCCAAAAAATAAAATAAATAAATAAATAAATTTGTGAAATAATCACTAAACACGGAAAAAACACGAATGGAGAAGGCACTCTCTCGTTAGTTTCTTTGCTTTTCTCTCTCGCTTCACACAGCGTTAGAAAAAAACACAAAAAAAAAAAAACAAAAACAAAAGGCTAACAAAAAGCACCAACCTTGTTTGGATGAAGGAATTTCTCAGCAGGATCCGTACGGCCAGTTGCAACGAGACGCCGGGCATTCGATTCATGTAAAGAAAAACATAGAAGAAGCACAAGTAGAGAAGTTTGGATCGACATATCAACCAAAGTAAGTAACGGCAATTGATGCAGAGAATCGTATGAAAACTAAAGAGTAACGTGCAAAAGACCGAATTACTTACAACTCAATATATAGTAGAAGAAACCCTACGTATTAGGAAGTTAAAAAAAAAAGAAAAATAAATAAATAAAATTGGAAACTAAATATTAAAAGGAAAGTAAATCGGTTAGAATTGAGAAACTAATTACTGTAAGATAATATTTTCCTAGTTCGAAGATTCTTAGCAAAATATTGAAACCAAAAAAGCTTGTTTCCTAATAAAATACTATAAGTATTTAATTATCCTCTACTTATACGAAAGTCAATTGCGAAATTACTCTTTAAACGTTAGCTATTTTTTATTTGCAAAATTAAATTGGTTGAAAGGGGGATTTAATGAATTTCACGTATTCTTAGGATCTTGAGAAACAACCCTAAAGCTTTGATTTGGTTTCTAGAGGTAACCGGTTTGCTCTGGTTTGAGTTGATTTTAACCAAACCAAAATAAATTATTCACTTCGGATTGCCGCCATCCAATCAGGTACAAATTGGTCCCGGACCAGATTCACATATCTATTATAATATTGCAGAATGACTTTTCGTGAGAAGAGCCTAGAGCGCGACAAGTGGCATAGTTTAATTGGATTGTCATTGGAGTTTTTAGTTGGCACATGTAACATTACTATTATTACCACTCTTAAATATTATCCATAAATACGTTACATGATATTTAAAATTTACCTTAATTGTCCCCCTTCATAGCCGTATTTGAATAGAAGATTTTTATGCTATGATTGGATAATAGATTTCATCAATTATGCAATAAAAATTCTACCCGACTCTAAAATAGCAATTACTATAATTTTCAAATTCAAATGGCTCTGATTTATCTTCTCTTTCTCTCTCTAAGAAATCAAATTTGACATATAGGAAAAACAATGGATGCTAAAAAGTCACAATTAGTTTCTTCCCTCTTCTGATTTGTATTTTAGTATATCTATTATAGTATTGCAGAATGACTTTTCGTGAGAAGAGCCCAGACCGCGACAAGTGGCATAGTTTAATTGGATTGTCATTGCAGTTTTTAGTTGGCACATGTAACATTACTCTTATTACCACTCTTAAATATTATCCATAAATACGTTACATGATATTTAAAATTTACCTTAATTGTCCCCCTTCATTGCCGTATTTGAATAGAAGATTTTTATGCTATGATTGGATAGTAGATTTCATCAATTATGCAATAAAAATTCTACCCAACTCTAAAATAGCAATTACTATAATTTTCAAATTCAAATGGCTATAATAGAGAGAGAGAGAGAGAGAGTGAGAGTCCGGTTCTCATCCGGGATAGCTACGGTCCGAGATTGTCCGAACAAGACATTTCCCGATCAAATTTTGATGATCGGAACCGTCCAATGTGTTTAAAACGTGTTTTTAAGGGTTCCCACGAGAAATCATAAAAAAAAATACCGGGAAGGGCTTCATTCGAGCAGTTTTTGATTAAATACAGTTTTATCGAAAATTGCCCGGATGAAGCCCTTCCCGATATTTTTTTTGATGATTTCTCGTTGGGACCCTTAAAAACACGTTTTAAACACATTGGACGGTTCCGATCATCAAAATTTGATCGGAAAATGAAAAGTGTGGATGGTGTGGATGGGAACATTGGTGTATACATATATAGGGAGCGCTTCCTATCCGGGCTCCGGACTTCCGGACCTACGGACCTCCGTGATCCGAGCATTTTTTTTACGATCCGAACCGTCCAATGTGTTCAGAAGGCGTTTTCAAGGGTCCACGCGAGAAATCTTCAAAAAACAATACCGGGAAGGGCTTGATCCAAACAGTTTTTCGCAAAACTATAAATATACAGTTTTTGCGAAAAACTGCTTGGATCAAGCCCTTCCCTGTATTTGTTTTTAAGATTTCCCGAGTGGACCCCTGAAAACACATTTTAAACACATTGGACGGTTCGGATTTCCCAAAAACAATTTTTAAAGTGAAAAAATTACATTTTTTCTTATTTACGGGAGGTCCTTACTAGAAATATATATATATTTTTAAAGTGGACATATATGAGACTTGCACCTTTGGGCATTTTCTTGGTTTCTGGATGAAGGGAATAGCACGGTTAGACATTATTTCACTGCTTGACTGTACTTGGTGACAACATGCAAATGTCCAAGTTTGTAACTTGATATTGAGTTTCTGTGGAAGGAGGCAAATATCGGTTCTTACTTGATAATTCCCAAACATGTTTAAGGTTGCTTTATAAAGCTGGAACTTGGGTTCATGTTGCTATTGGGAAAAACTTTGATAGGTAATATTTGGTACAATGTCCTCTTTCTGATTATTGTTGATAAGTGTGGACGGCCAACCGAGATTGTGCGGTTTCGCGTTGGAAAAGATTGTGATTGTTAGAGTCGCCACCCGGATTTGAGGTCCGAACCCGAGAAACCAATAAAAATATGACTCATTTGCCCATTTGAAAAAAAGATTTCACTGATCATGGCGGAACCAAAGATTTCTCGGATTCGGGGGTTTGGTTACGAGAGGGGAAGGGTTTTACGGCACCCCTCTCGCCCGGTCCGTGAACCGGTCTCTACTCAACATTTTGTGGGATTTTGAAAATGTTTGAAATTTGATTTATCCACGTAGATGGGGAATTGGGCACAGGAATCGCATAACGACAATACATACAAGAGATACGATTCTACGGTGGATGCACGTGCACGTGATCTACATGAGTGATGATGACAAGGATGAAGGAAAACACTACAAATATTTACAAAATAAAGAAATCACAGAAACTGTACAACAACTCAAGGAATTATGAACATGAAACTTAATAAACTGACTTGCAACCTGGATCCTAGAATAGGGGTTGAGCGCTCAAGAGTGATGGCTTGAGCGCTCAACCTTCAAGAACAGCTTGAGCGCTCAAAGACATAACATTGAGCGCTCAAGCCATAATCTGGCTTTCTGGTTTTTGACCTTCAAGCAAACTTTTGATACTTCTTCAAGATCATAAATATACAGATTAAAGATGTTTGAAGTTGAACAGTCACTGTTTAACTTGCTTGACCGAAATCCTATACCTAAATTACTGGGTTGCCCCAAGCGTAGGGCGGAGACCGGTGTAGCACAATACCCGGTAAGACCGGAATCGAATCCACAGAGAAGGTGGAAAGTGCTTAACTAAAAACTCGGGATGCTAGTTTAAACACGGCTCTTAGGTAGCCACCCTTTTTGGTTTGATTGGTGAATTAACTAAATTAAGAGAAAACTGACTTTGATTAGATTAATTAAAGAGGAAGTACGGTCGTAAGGTTCATAACACGGTGACCAGGTCCGGACGTTTCATGCTCCATTCGTTGTTTCCAAGAAAACGGTTGATTTTAGAGAGAAAAGGTTACCCCGAAAGATGCGAATCCTCGCGGTCGCCGTTGCCCATGTACAGCGAAGAACAAGTTTTGGTCCCCCGTTCCTCGCGTTACATGGGCTCCAACGAAGCTCGGATTCGTCCAACGGAAGCGCTTAAATAACCTAAAATTGCTTTTTCCATTATTAGTGTAAAAATCGGAGTAAGAACAAATCCGTCCCTGGTCACGGCGTGTTAATCACCCCGCGACCATACTTATGAAACTACTCACTCATATTGAACAGAACAACCAAGAATATTCTGAAATTAAACATGCTATTTTACTTGAATATGAATTAAAACAAGATTCGAGTCTCAGAACGCGGACAAACTCCCGCAAACTGAGATTAATGTAAAGAAAGTAGAAAGTTACCAAAAGCAACACGAGAATCAGCGAACAAAACTGTAAACTTCAATCCCAAAGTCTCCGGAAAGTTGAATCTCCGAAGGAGAAACGGCTGCGAAAACTAGACGGAAAACTAACAAAGTTCGAACCCTAATTTGACCTAAAATCGGAGTATTTATCTTCCCCCGAAGTCAACACACGTGGCGAGGTCAACCGCTGCTTTTAGGGCCCTCGGTATCGATACAGGGAAAGACCTGTATCGATACCCATACATTCTGTTCGCAAATTGGTACACGGGTATCGATACAGGCAAACCCCTGTATCGATACCGACACCCTTAAACTGCCTTCCAAGCTTGTTTGGTCGTCCTCACTTGGGTCCCACCGGTTCCCAACATGCCCGACCGCCATGTGTCCACTTTACGCGCTCTTTCCGACCTGTTCCCTACAAAACAACCAAAAACAAGAAAAACCAAAGACAACACCGCATCAAGTGGAAAATGGAATAAATCGCGCCTCTAACGCGCTAATTCGCCCTACTTAGGCGCTTATATCTATGACATTGCGCGCCTATCATAACTCTTAACTATGAGATTTTCAAAGGTTTTGATGTTGGATCATCATAAAATGGTTAACTTACACTCATGCATATGATTTTGAGGTAGAAATAAGCTGTTTTGAGAATGATATGAACATATTTAACCATTTAATGACGATCAAAACCAAGAGAAAGCACAAAAATCAGCAAAACAGTGACTGACCCAGATATGGGTTTGAGCGCTCAAGGAATGAGGCTTGAGCGCTCAACCCCTGTTGAAACTGCAGATTTGAAAGATGTTTTTAAACAACTTTTAGACCTTTGTGAGTTCAATACAAGTATAAAGAACTTGTTTGAACTCACTGGTCTTCCTCAGAAGGATCAAAACAGTGAATAAATCACATGTTTAACTACCTTTTGAAAAGGATTATAGCTTGAACTTGATTTTGGGCTTGATGGTGGTTGATTCTGGACGTTTTTGGTTGGTATTCTAGATGAGTGAGACCATATATGTGGTTGATTGATGATCAAAGATCGAATTTTGAGTTTGAAGAGTGGTTTTTGCCAATGGTTTAGAGGATGAATGGGTGGTTTTGTAGAGAGAGAGAGAGAGAGGTCGGTTTTTTGGAGGAATTGGGGGAGCTGAAGTATGAAAAATTCGTCCTCAAAACCAGGGGGTGGTGAGTGGTTTTATAGAGTGAGTGGGAGAGAAGAGAGGAGAGAGAAGAAGTGGGTTTGTATTTGAAAGTGGGTTAGGGGTAGTTTTAGGAGTAGTTTAGGACAATGTAGGGTGTATTATACACGTACAAGACGTTTACAGGTGGTTAGACGCTCCTCTCTGCATGAAATCTCATGATGAGATACTCTGCAGATTCCTGACTGGGATCAGAGTTGAGCTCTCAAAGCCGTAGGTTTGAGCGCTCAAGGTGTTTCTCAGGGGTTTGAGCGCTCAAGGCCTCAAGCTTGAGCGCTCAAGGTTCTTGGTGGCAAATTGATGGTTTGGCTTGGTTCAACAATGCTTGGGTTGGTTTGGGTTGTTTTGGTTGCTTGGGTGGTGTTTGGTTGATTTTGATCAAGTTTCAGCCATTTTCACAATTTTCGGGTAGTCATGATTGGTCCGTTTCATCATTGGGAATGCTCGAGCGCGTCCCGGGTTCAAAATCGGGGTGTCTACAATAAGTTCTGTTGGGGTGCAGACAACCTTCAGCAGTACCGGGGGGGTGAGCCCCCACTGGACACAAGAAAGATATTTGAGGGAGCTCGGTGTGTAATTTCGGCTATAGGCCCAACCTAATTATTTCGCAGTTAGTGTGTAATTAGGGTTATCAGTTTTTCGGAGAAAAACAGAGAGAGGCGAGAGAAAACGCAGATCTCAGAGAGATTGCGAGAAGACTTGTACTCTTGATTTCAATTTCATAGTGGACTGGTGTGGCTCCCGTGGTTTTTCCTCACGTTGAGGTTTTCCACGTATATCTGTGTCTCATTTCTTTTCCGTTTTTTCCATTACGCACGATTATTTGATTTTCTGTTCTGTGATTCATTGTTTCCAAGATCCGTAGGGGTGTTGTGGGGTTGCGAAAATCCTAACAACTGGTATCAGAGCCGCGGTTGCGGTAGGGATTGTTCGATAGGTTAGGGTTTAATCTTGTTCGGGCAAACTAGGGTTTCAGTGGGAGCTATGGGTTCAGAAGAAGGGAATCGAAGATTGATAAGTTTGATGGGTCAGACTTTGCGTTCTGGAAAACGCAGATAGAGGACTATCTGTATCAGAAGGATCTTTACCGGCCGTTGGAGGGTAAAGAAAAGGGGAAGAAAGCTAAAGAGAGCGACGATGATTGGAAAGTTCTTGACAGAAAGGCGTTAGGGGTTATTCTCCTGTCTCTTTCCAAGTCTGTCACACACAACATATTGAAGGAGAAAACGACGGAAGAACTTATGGAAGCGCTGAAGAAGATGTATGAGCAACCGTCTACTGCGAATAAGGTACATCTTATGAAAAAACTTTTCAACCTGTCTATGGCAGAAGGGGTTTCCTTTATGTCACATCTCAGTGAGTTCAATATGATTGTTGATCAACTTACGTCTGTCGATATCGAGTTTGATGATGAGGTTCAAGCCTTGTTAATTCTGTCTCAGTTGCCAGATAGCTGGCAGGGTACTGTTACTGCAGTCAGTAATTTGGCAGGGAAAGAGAAGTTGAAACTGAGTGAGGTTGTTAGTTTGATTCTGACTGAGGAGGTCAGAAGAAATTCGATTGACAGTTCAGGTTCAGGCACTTCAGGTTCATTCCTAAGTTTTGAGCAGTAGAGGGGAAGAAGCCAGAGTAAGGGTGGTCAGAATCAAAACAGGAATAGGTCGAAATCAAAGAGCAGCAAGGGAAATAGGGCTAAATCTCAGGTTCGGCCCATTAAAGGTGAATGTTGGAATTGTGGTCAGACAGGCCATATGTCACAGGCTTGAAAAGCACCGAAGAAGAATAACGGTGGGCAGGAGGCTCACGATGTGCATGATGCACTTGTTCTTGCAATGAACAACGACGCCGAATCATGGGTGATTGATTCAGGTGCCTCATTCCACGCCACTACTAACAAGGAGGTTCTGCAGAACTACGTAGCAGGGGACTTTGGGAAAGTATACTTGGGGGATGATGAGCCTTGCAGTATTGTGGGAAAAGGTGATGTTCAGATTGCGACGCAGGGGTTCAGATGGTGTCTGAAAGATGTCAGGCACGTTCCGAATTTGAAGAGGAATCTTGTTTCGGTTGGACAGCTTGCAGCAACAGGTTACACTTCGACATTCACAGGGGATACGTGGAAAGTCTCCACTGGTACCATGGTGGCGGCTAAAGGCAAGAAAGTTGGTACACTTTACTTGACTGCTCATGGTAGCGATACACTTGTTGTTGCAGACAACAAGGAGAGTTCAAATCTGTGGCACAGAAGATTGGGGCATATGAGTGAGAAGGGAATGAAGGTTTTGCAGGCAAATGGGAAGCTACCAGGGTTAGAGTCAGTGGATATTGACATCTGTGAGGATTGCATCTTCGGGAAACAGAAACGGGTTAGCTTGCAGAAAGGCGGCAGGCCTCCCAGGGCTCAGAATCTAGAGCTTGTCCATACAGATGTTTGGGGTCCAGCTACTATGTCTTCGCTTGGTGGTTCTTATTACTACGTTACCTTTGTCGACGATCACTCGAGAAAGGTATGGGTATACTTCATGAAGCATAAGTCAGAGGTCTTTGAAGTCTTCAAGAAGTGGAAAGCCTTGGTTGAGAACAAGACAGATTTGAAAGTGAAGAGGTTGAGGTCTGATAATGGCGGAGAGTATGAGTTGGGGGAGTTTAAGAGAGCATGCGGTCTATTTGGGATTCGATTAGAGAAAACACCTCCAGGGACTCCGCAACTTAATGGCATTGCAGAGAGAATGAACAGGACATTGACTGAGCGTGCTAGGAGCATGCGGATACACGCAGGGTTGCCCAAGATGTTTTGGGCAGATGCAGTCAGCACAGCAACATATTTGATCAATCATGAACCATCAGTTCCGCTGAACTTTGGCATACTAGAGGAGGTTTGGAGTGGTAAAAAGGTAAATCTTTCACATTTACGTGTTTTTGGTTGCGTGTCCTATGTGCATATTAGCGATCAAGACAGGGATAAACTTGATGCTAAATCATAGAAGTGTACTTTCATTGGGTATGGCTGCGATGAGTTTGGTTATCGGTTTTGGGATTACAATAACAGGAAGGTAATTAGAAGCAGGGATGTTGTATTTGATGAGAGGATCATGTACAAGGACAGGTACATCAAACAAAGCAGTGGGAGTACCACTTCGGATGGGGATACGTCCGAGTACTTTGGGTTGGAGGATCTTCCAGTTGACCAACAGAGGTCTGGTCAGGTAAAGGAGAGAGCTTTAGATGAGACAGTTTTAGAGGGGGCAGTTTCAGATGGGGTAGCTTCAGAGACAGGGACTAGTTCAACGGTCAAAGAGTTGAGGAGGTCAGCCAGAATACCCAAGCCGAATCCAAAATACATTTCTTCGCTAGATTACTTGCTTTTGACGGACAATGGAATACCAGAGTGCTATGATGAGGTTTTGCAGGTTCCTGAGTCAGCTAAGTGGAAGACTGCGATGCAGGAAGAGATGGATTCTCTGCATTCCAACGGTACTTGGCAGTTAGCTCAGCTTCCAGAAGGAAAGAAAGCCTTGCAGAACAAATGGCTTTATCGACTTAAGCAGGAGAGTGATGGCAAGAGAAGGTATAAGGAAAGATTGGTTGTAAAGGGCTTCCAACAGAAAGAGGGGATCGATTATACAGAGATATTTTCGTCGGTTGTGAAGATGGTCACTATCAGAGTGGTGTTGAGTTTGGTTGCTGCTGAGAATCTCTACCTTGAGCAGTTAGATGTTAAAACTGCTTTTCTTCACGGGGACTTGGATGAAGAAATCTACATGAAGCAGCCTGTTGGCTTCATTGTGAAAGGCAAGGAAGAGATGGTGTGCAGGCTCAAGAAGAGTCTGTATGGTTTGAAACATGCTCCTAGACAGTGGTACATAAAGTTTGATGGTTTCATGCAGCGCAGTGGCTATACAAGGTGCAGTGGGGATCACTGTTGTTACTTCAAGAGGTTTGAGTCTAGCTGTGGACGGTGAGATCCACGCGGCTCGCTCGAAGGTTCAGATATGAAAAACAAAAAAAAAAGTGAGTCGCCACCCGGGTTTTAAAATTTGGAAAATGTTTGGTACCCGAGAAACCGTTTTAAGAATAATTATTGACTCTCATGCCGTTTTGGAAAGGATTTGATCTGCGAAAAGATTCTTTTGGATTCGGAAGCCAGGTTACGCGCGGGGAAGGTTTTATTAAAAAATGCACCCCGCTCGCCCGGGAAATTCCCGGTCTCTACTAAATAATTTGTGGGATTTTTGTAGAAAATATTTTATTAAAAACCTTGACAATTAAACAAGCAAATAAAGAGATAAATTAAAACCATAACAGAAATAAAATTTAGACAAAGAGGACTAAATAATAATAAATAGAAAATAAAAGAGGAAAAGTGTAATAAACAAAAAAGTTGCAGAAAGATAACAGAGAAACAGGGTACGAACAGGGGAAAATAGAGTAAATTTTTTTATTTTAAATGGGAGCCGCGCGGCTCCTACACAGGGGCCGTGCGGTTTGCACTACAAGCCGCGCGGCTTGTGTACAACCCTATTTTCAAAAATTTTGTTTCAGGACCAGTGAGTCTAAAACCCGTTCAAAACTTGATTTTCTTCTTCAAATCAACTCCAAGTAAGTTGTTTTTATTTGAAAATAGGTTGTTTGAAGCAAAACTTATTTTCGGTACGGATCGTACCGTGCGGTTATCGAGAAAAATCGCCCGGTACAGCTCCGAAAAGCCGGTTTTTGTTTCGAAAATGGTTTACCGAGTTAAGATACGGTTGTTGAAACCGTTATTAACTCGGGGATGCCCTCGGAGAGCCACGATTGAAAATCGAATTTCGAAAACGATTTGTACCTTTCTGGAACTCGAAATAGAGGTTGAAAACTTCGGATTCTTCGGGCTTGAACTTGTAAGATCAAAATTCGGTATGAATGGGAATGGTATAGGGGAATCGAAAGGGAATGGGAGATGTGAAGTTTCGGGAAGTTTACTGGCGGTTTTGAACGAGAATTTCGTCGGAAAATCGAACAGAAATTCTCTCTGGAAATGATTTTTGGTCCTTGTCTTGAGAGGAAGAGGATGCCTCTATTTATAACCGGATTTGAGGGAATAAAATAATGATATTCGGCGGTGGAGTGATGATGATATTCCTGAGCGTTTGGTTTGTGAGGAATTTTCAGAAGATGACAACACCAGCCGTGCGGCTTGTAGGGAGGAGCCGCGCGGCTTGTAAAGGATAAAGGGGACCGCACGGCTTGAGACAGGTGCCGTGCGGTTTGTGTGGCTAGGTTCCCAACTTTCTGGACAAGTTCCAAGGTAATTTGATCGTTCATTCATCATCGGGCATGCACGGGTACTTATTTTCATAAACCAAACTTAAGTAAAGAGTTTTCTTTACTTTAATTTATTTATGAAAATAAGGAAGTACCCCCCTTCGGGAAACAATGGCATTTCTAGAATTTTGATATCCCAATCCAATCAAAATCTCATCCCCCCACTTTTGGTACAAAGGCGAAAAATGACACGTTTTTCTCTGAAGAAAAGGGCCGAAAGATAATCTTCCCGTACTCGAAAAGAGCATCCGATTATATCATTGTGCTTAGAAAAATCCAAGGAACAAATACCAGGACTTTTTCTTGGCCAAATCAAAACTTCCCAAAAAAGTTAATTTTCCATACTTAGCTAGATTTTCGAGCGACAGACAGGGGTGCCTTGATCAAGAGGCGACCTGATGGTGACATGACCTATGTCATTCGAGTCTCGGATGAGAGACGATGATGAAGGAACACTTGGATTAAAATTGGGGTGTCTACACTAGATACATCATTTTATTGCTCTATGTAGATGATATGCTTGTAGCAGGATCCTGTGTTAGGGAGATCAACAGGTTGAAGCAACAGTTGGCAAAGGATTTTGCTATGAAAGATCTGGGTGCAGCTAAGCAGATGCTTGAGATGAGAATCAGCATGGATAGGGCTCAGGGAACCTTGCGGTTGAGTCAGACTGAGTATATTGAACGTGTTCTGGAGAGGTTCAATATGCAGGGTGCCAAGGCAGTTGGCACACCCTTGGGAAGTCCCTTCAAACTTTCTCAGGGGCAATCACCCAAGACAGATGCAGAAAGAGAGTATATGGCCAAGGTTCCGTATTCCTCGGCCATTGGTAGCCTAATGTATGCAATGGTGAACACGAGACCAGATATTGCCCATGCAGTGGCAGTTGTGAGCTGGTTTGCTAGCAATCCAGGGAAACAGCATTGGGAAGCAGTAAAGTGGATTATGCGATACTTGAGAGGTACCACTGATTTGCCACTTTGTTTTGAGAGAGGGAATTTGACAGTTCAAGGATATATGGATGCAGACTTTGCCGGTGATCAGGATACGCGGCGAAGTACCACAGGTTATATCTATACTATGGGTTCAACAACGGTGAGTTGGGTTTCATGTATGCAGAAGTTAGTGACATTATCCACGACAGAGGCTGAGTATGTGGCTGTGACTGAGGCTGCAAAGGAGATGATTTGGTTAAAGAGCTTCTTGGAGGAGTTGGGTTTGAAGCAAGAGAACTGCGTTCTTTTCAGTGACAGCCAGAGTGCTATACACCTTGCAAAAAATCCAGTGTTCCATGCTAGGACGAAGCACATTGATTTGAGGTACCATTTCATTCGTTCGCTTTTGGAGGATGGGGATTTGTTGCTAGAGAAGATTTTGGGGGACAAGAATCCGGCAGATATGTTGACCAAGCTTGTTACTGTTGAGAAACTGAAGTTGTGTTCAACTTCAGTTGGCCTTCATGCTTGAAGAGATGATGGGCCTGGAGCCACACCAAGAGGGGTCAGATGACTACGTCCATATTGATTGAGATTATTTGAGGTTTTGCAGTTGTTTGTTTGCTGATGCTTCGGTTTTCTTCAAGTGGGAGATTGTTGGGGTGCAGACAACCTTCAGCAGTACCGGGGGGGGTGGGGGCGGGAGCCCCCACGGGACACGAGAAAGATATTTAAGGGACATCGGTGTGTAATTTCGGCTATAGGCCCAACCTAATTATTTCACTGTTAGTGTGTAATTAGGGTTATCAGTTTTTCAGAGAAAAACAGAGAGAGGCGAGAGAAAACGCAGATCTCAGAGAGATTGCAAGAAGACTTGTACTCTTGATTTCAATTTCATAGTGGACTGGTGTGGCTCCTGTGGTTTTTCCTCGCGTTGAGGTTTTCCACGTATATCTGTGTCTCATTTCTTTTCCGTTTTTTCCATTACGCACGATTATTTGATTTTCTGTTCTGTGATTCATTGTTTCCAAGATCCGTAGGGGTGTTGTGGGGTTGCGAAAATCCTAACAAGTTCACCAAAAGGTAATGTAACAATTGCACCACAAGGTGTGCTGCGCCTCAGATAACTCGGTATGAGTTGTTGTATTGTAAACTATTAGAGAGAGTGAGTCCACTCAAGGTGGAGTTTTGTTTTAATTTCTTTACCTTTTCATACAATCCACCTAACTTGAAGTTCATTTTATTCTGTGATTTTTGGGTAAGAGAGCTGCTGGAGGCAAACCACAATTTCGGCAGTAGCAGTAGCAGTAGCAGTAGCAGTAGGTGGCATGTCAACTGTGAAATATGTTAATATTTTTCTTTGCCAGTAACATAGGGTATTACCACCATATTGCTTCCATGCATAATGTTGGAGGATAGTTAATTCTACCAGTTTTGTGGTCTAAATAGTGAGAATGATTGATCCTTTTGATGCTTAATGCGTGTTATCTAAAACTATATGAGCATAGTTAGCATAATTCTTTTGGCCTGGGTGTGAAAGCATAGTTCCTTTCCTGGCATATGGAATCATATATAAGCGGAAGCATGTAAGGAATGATCCTTTTGATTTAAGCTATCCTGAACATTGATTCTAAAATATTATCATTCAATACTTTACAAGTAAGCAAAAGTGTAAGGGCAGGCCATCCTCCTTTCCATGTTCATGCAGTTTTAGCAGTTCATAGTTCCATTGAGTTTTAGGTGCAAATTATTTAACTTGTGAAATGCATAATTTGCAGAACATAGATCTATAATAACTTTAGGAATTGCCCACTTTGCTCATATAGTCAACAGCTTCATAGTTGAAAATGAGAATCAACTAGGAGTATGTTCAGCATACTTTAAAATGGCGAAGATAGAGGCAGTATTTCTTTTGATAGTAAATTAAAACAATTTGCATGATTAATTAGAATACTCCGTGTAACTCAAACTAGCTGTTCTATCCATACTCCGTGGAACCCAACCTAGCTGTGTTTCTTTGTAAATGGAATTTTCTTGATTCACCCAATTTGAGGTTGTGGATTGAAAGCTGCAATCGTTTGTTTTAGATTTTCCCATAGGTTCAGCTGGATACCTTCCATGAATACTAGGCCACACAAGACACCAAACAAGTCAGAACTAAGCTTTAGGCTGCGAAGCATATCACTCCTCATAAACTAACTACGCCTAATTGAAGAGAGAAAAAAGAGGCAAAAGTTTCACTTTTAAAATTACTGCAGAACCTATGTACTACCATAAATCACGTTAGATTTTACAGAAATCATCCCATACACGATAGCTCCTCTTGGGAAACTTAACCCTCACTCAGTTGTAAATCACGTTAGATTTTATAGAAACCACTGTGCAGAATATCATTTTGAGTCTTGGGGTGTTAAATAATATTCCTGTTGGCCCTATAAGTTATGAATAGCACTAAAACACAAATAGGCACAATATTTCCTTGAAGAAAAAACAGAGTGTTTATTGAATCATCTACTGTTGTTTCTAGAAAACAAATCCAAGGAGATTATAGAAATGAACTAGCTTTTTCAGGGTACTTATAAGGTAGACACAAAACTGAATTTAATACATCTAACACGGATAATATGCAAGATAACTCAAGGCTCAAATGAAAAGTTCTGCATATAGGCCACAACCGCCATACATTGCTCCCCTTGCATTGCTTGGTTTAGAAATCAACGGGTTACACCGAACGTGCGAAGCACGAGGGTAACCTTACCTAGTATCATATTATTTGGGCTTTTCGGATTAAGAAATAAGTAGTGCTGAAATTGTAGCTATGTAAAATTTCTAAGCTCAACCCTATCCTTCAGCTACAACTTATTTATGTCAAACAACCCACCCGGATTCTTCAAGCATTACCTTAGGAACTTGATTTTAAAATGTGTGGTTATACTCTGTGTTTCAAGTAGTTAAGGTAAAGAACTTAGATAATAAAGAACTATAGTCATGTGCTGATTTTTCAAGTAGTTAAGGTTGTTAGGAACATAATAAGTAGATAATAAAGAACTATCCCATACTTATTGCTCAACAGATGATGGTGATCTTTTGGGAGATGAAGATGCAATGTAGTGCTAGATGGGAGACCAATGATGTTTTGAGGACAACTGCTTTTTGCCTTCCTTTTTTTGGGACTTCAATATGAAAGAAGAAGGGGATGCCTTTGATTTTTGGGACTTTTACATGGAGGAAGAAGGATATTGGATCAGCCTTTTCTTGTGGTACTTAATAGTACATAATTTAGTCCATAGTGGTTTTTGTATAGATACTTGATACATGGTATTACGTTCTCGGTATTTAAGTATCATATTTAGACATTTGTGAAATGGCTTATTGTTCCCGTCATTGCCTTTGAGTTTGATGAATTGTGCTATTTGAATTATATATATAGCGGGTCATTGTATGACTGGGATCAAAATGAAAATAGTTGGTAGCTTTTTTGTCGCTAAAAGAGTTATTTTGTGAAGTTCCTCGCCAAAAGAAAACTGTTTTTTTTTTAATTTGCGAGGATAATTTTCCTAGCAAATTAATGTATTTTTTGTTTTGCGACAAAAATTTGTTTCCTCACCAAAAAGTGATTTTTTGCAAGGGAATTTGTTTGGTTGCTACTAAGTGTACCATTTTGCGAGGAAATTCTTTGTTGCTAAACATGCACATTTGGCAAGGAAATTTGGGTTGTTGCTTTCGAGTGCACCATTTTGCGAGGAAATAATTTGTTAGTAAACATGTATATTTAGCTAGGAAATTTGAGTTGTTACTATCTAGTCCACCATTTTGCGACGAAAATATTGAATCACCAAACATATGAATTTCCTCACAAAATGGTTCACCATTTTGTGAGGAAAATTTTGAATCGCCAAACACATGAAATTCCTCGCAAAAGGGTTCACTCATTAGCGACAAGTTAAATTTCCTTGCAAAAAAAAAAAAATCTTTTTAGCGAGGAAATAGAATTTTGGACGCAAAAAACAATTGGAGACTACCCATTTGCGAGGAACGAACGACGAATGAAAATACCTCGCAAAAAACCTTTTGCGAGGAAATTATGGCATTTAGTGAGAAATTTATTTCCTCGCAAAAACCCTTATTTCTTGTAGTGATTCTTCCACAAATACTCATTTTTAAAACCAAAAAGTTTCATATCAAATGACTTTTTATATGAGTGTTCTTGGAAGCATATATGTGAACATTTCGTAATGACTCAATGTGGGCTCAAATATGTATTTGTGTGACACCTTATATGAGACATGTCACATCAATATATATACACACAATATGTATCACATTTTCACTACAGTAAAAAACTATCATATGAAATTTTGTGGCACATTTTATGAGGTTGACTTTCGCCAATATGACATTTTGTGGTTCTTTCGAATTTCTGTGGTACTATTTATGAGCATTCGTGGCTTCACATATGGAATTTTTGAAACCTAAAACCGTATATGAGAGATCACGCGACGTTTTATGATTTTTTTTTGGCTCTCCATATGAGATAAAAGATTACCGGTATAAGGGGTCACTTTTTGCATATGTGGCGCAATCTCGGCTGTCGATCTGGTCAAAGTTGCATATGGTACGCCATTTCATATTTTTACCCACAAAATCTCATATTTAACCCAGAAAAACTCATATTTGTGTCACAAAATCTCATTTTTATGCTCAAAAGAGGGGTGCGCATAGTAGCATGCCTCGTCCTATATATATATATATATATATATATATAGAGGGCCGATCCAGTCAGGGATCCCGAATCCGGGATTCGTAGTTCCTGATCAAATTTTCACGATCCGAACCGTCCAATGTGTTCAAAAGGTGTTTTCCAAGGTCCACGCGGGAAATCTTCAAAAAAAAATACCGGGAAGGGCTTGATCCAAGCAGTTTTTCGCAAAACTGTAAATGTATAGTTTTTGCGAAAAACTGCTTGGATCAAGCCCTTCCCGGTATTTTTTTTTGAAGATTTCCCGCTTGGACCTGGGAAAACACCTTTTGAACACATTGGACGGCTCGGATTTCCCAAAAACAATTTTTAAAAGCATCAAAACACCGAAAAAAGCTTCAATCCGGGAAATCCGGGATCCTTGACAGGATAGTTGGTGTATATATATATATATATATATAAGAAATAAGAAATTTGATATTGGGTACATTGAGAATAGGCAAGTCTCCAAATTCTAATCAACTACGAGGCTTAGCAAACAAGTAATAGAAGGGAACAACCAGAGGAAAGGAAAAAAAAAAAACAAAGAAGAAGAAAGGAAAAACGCATCCGACCTAGTGTTGGATGAAAGAAACGCCAACCGGGAAGAGAAAAAACACCAAAATCAGAAACGTGTTTTAAATGATCACTCTCCTAATACCCTCCATAGTACACCTTTTGAAGTTTTCAACCGAGTAAGCAGAGAGATTATACTTACGGGGGTGTTCCACTACCAAAAAACGGTTTTTTTCAAAAACCGAGACATGTCATTCTCTCACAGTACATCACATAAAAAACCGTGAAAAATCAGTTTATTCAAAAAACTAGCTTAGTGGAACACCCTTAATCCACACAGCAACCCTTGTTTTCACCAAGTCTCCCACACCTCATCTTGTTGAGGAACCATGCACGTTATGGGGCAAGGGAGTACTGTTCCTTACCTTTAAACATTTTGTCGAACAAATTCACCAAACAAACAATCATTTTGTTAGTGGAAATTTATTTTTAAGCATGTGCATCAAGCTCATAACAGAATTATTTGAATCGGTTATTTTTTATGGCTTGTTGGAAAGTTTAGTCATGAAAAAATCACCTTTATCGAACATTTATAGATATCTAAATAAAATTTATTTTATAATTACGATGTTGTTTGATACCTATCAATATCTTATTTTTTTAAACCATTATCTTATCTGCAACAGTAACAATATTACCAGTTCAGATCATCTCAATATCCGATTTGTGTATGGCACCGGTTATGACATTGTATTATGTCTGAACTTTAAAAAGGTATTTTAATAGAGAGGCTGATGCAACGTGTGTCCAAAAGTAATTAGCAAATGGGAAAAAATGAATTTTGGATAGATATTTTGGTTCAACATTTAGAGAGTTTGGTGTACATCCTCTTGCCGTTGGTAATGTAAGGAAAACACTGTTGAGATGATAGATGAGCCATGACTCTCTCTCTCTCTTTGCCCTGGGACTACTGAATAATTAAACCTCTTGAGTTCAGTAGTTTCGGAGGCTCGGAGCACAGTCACGTTGTACTCCAGATTATTGTAGCACCACACGGTTATGTGGCGATCATACACTTAGTCGCGGAACTCATAAAAATGTACGTGTTGGGTTGGAATATCCCGGAGCACCACTCAATTGTATGCTGGAACTATTGGATAATTAGACCTCTCTAAAACACCATGTGGAAATGTAACTGTCAACCGAAAGTGTAACTGCCTCCACCATTAATGAAGACTCAACCACCATCTTCCACAAAGTATATATAAATCTATATATAATCTCAATAAACAAGGATTCTAGGTTTTTCACCATATTTTCTCTAGAAATAATTTGCATGCTTATACATATACATATCCACACACACATATATATACATGCTTATACGTACATATCCACACACTCACACATGCATGCTTACATAAGCGTATGTGTGTGTATATATTTGTTTTGATTATCAAAAAAAAAAAAAAAGAGGAAACAAGTAGATATACAAATACTTATGTAAGCATGCATGCATGTGCCCTTTAATGGTATGGATGTTGGATGTATATATGGTGACCATATCTTGCTATCACATTTGAGTACTTTCTCATGCGTTGGCTCTTACATTTGAGCACTAAATTTCTCATGTGTTATGCCTGCACTATCTATAGAGCTAGTATGTGAAAGCAACCATGCATGCATATCAGATGATGCTCGGATGCATACATATCTGGGAACAGTAGCCTTATTATTGGTTGATCTCGATGAAACATAAAAGGATTTGCATATTAAAAATATACATAATATGATTTTCCCATATATACATGCACCACATGTATGAATAGGTGCGTGAGAAATGTTACATTTTACACCTTAATTTAGAGTATCAGGTATGCGTGCACTCTCTTGAATCGCCTTAACTTTATGATATTTGTATAAAAATTCATAACACTTAATTACTTAAAAATTCAAAATATCCTTTACCTATGTAATAAGAACGCAAAAGGCGATTTCGTGGCTTGGCATATGTTGGTTTGATTTTTCCAATTATGACAAGTGAAGGAGTGGGTGAAAACTAAAACTCATAACATGCAAACGTAATAAATTCAAAGTTGATATAATGAATTTATGACGTAGCGGAATTCACGAGAGAATAGTTAGCGTACTATTCCAAACGATGATAGGTCTCCAATCCTCGAGAGTTCTTGAATCCACAAGAAGAAAGAGATTTAACTCAGAAGTTGTTATTGAATAATAGGTCCCAAATAATAGAGGTTACATGCCATTTTCTAGGGAAAACTAGCAAACCCTCGCAAATTACTACTAAAAAATAAAATATCCCGAAAGTTGGGGAAACTCCCAAAATTGAAAACTAGAAAGAAAAATAAGAAATTCCCAATTGGAAACAATGCAAATGGAATTACACGCCCAGAGTAATCCGTAATCTAATTATTACCTAAAATAGCAAAATTACTAAATTGAAGGCCTAAACGAATGAATTTGGCCGAATTTCACCATCAGTCACGACTTTAGAGTGGTGAGTATTGATTGCAGCGCGATTCTACTTTAGCCCACCAAGTTTGGGCCTATTCCGGGCTCGTCGATAAATTGCCGAAATTGGCAATTTTCAATTAAGAGTTGTTTGGGCCTCTAGGCTTTGGCCGGTCCAACTGATCATAGAACTGGACCGTTACTTGTTCTGCGTCATTTATGTCCACTATTAACAACAATACAACAATAACAAAACCCATCTAGTTCGGAATCATTGGGGGTATAGACGGGGATGACTGAAGATAAACCTAACTTTGGCAATGTATGCACAAAGTAGTTACACTCAAAATACTACTGAAATAGCGCCACCCCCCCAACACACACACACACGCACGCATGTACGTACGCACCCACCCACCCACCACCACCACCAAACCTGCAAGAACGAGGAACTACTAGGATATATTGCTCTAAACCCATGATCCCAAATCGAAACCAAAAGGCATAAGAAAGGGTAAGCTTAGAGACCCAAATTAATTTTTGTGCTCATTACCACCTATTATGAACTTGTTTACACAAGTAATGCATTTAAGCATAAATATTACTAACTTTTATATAAATCAATGGATATACACCTAACTAACATTTTCCCAAGTATTTCACACAAACTAGGAGAAATGAACCAAACTATGATCTAGCAGTCTTGCTGCTCCCACCTCATGAAGGATAGAAATAAATAGTATAATATATTGGTTATCATAATCAAATATCTTTAAAAAAATCTCTCTCATCATTTACATTACAAAGGCAAGATAAGAAAATAGCATTAGCTCAAAAAACGACCCCACAGCTTTTGAATGCCATTTAGTTAAAAAGAAGTAAGATTTTTCTAGTTCTCTTAAGCACTTGTCATTCATTCCCAGAGCTTCCTTAATGTTGGAAAAATATCCTCCAGAAAAAAGAAAAAGAAAAAGGAATTACCGAAAGGCAAAAACAAGGGGCACATCAAAATTCAATTGTTAACAGGTGGATGGGTCTCTGGTGGTGCATAGTCCAAGTTAAATCCGGGTTGATTTTGGCCGGGCGGTATCCCGGGAGGCAACAGCCAAGTGGTTTCAGAAAGAGGAGATTCAGCCGGTTTTGGGGAGATGCGATTTCTTTGTGTTTTTTCATGTCTTTGGCCTCTGGACTCTTTGCTTTATGATCATCATTTTTATCATCAACCCTAAGAGGAGATTGAACCGGTTTTGGGGGAGACACGATTTCTTTGTGTTTTTTCATGTCTTTGGCTTCTGGACTCATTGCCTTATGATCATCATTTTTATCATCAACCCTAGTTTGCTTTGATATGGAAGATGATTTCAGCTTTGTTGTGCCTGTGGCCTTGTAATGACTCACCTTTTCATCACTCTGCATAGTGAGAAACAATGAGAATAAACATTAGAGTCTAATCATATACTACACCAAGCGTAAGTAACCAAGAAAATATGTAACATACACACACAAAAAATAATACACAACCATTAGCCCTTTATGGAGATGAAATTTACTTTCGCCGATCAAAAAAAAATAATACACAACATTCTTACGGTATACTCATAACTTTCTCCAATTTATTATTCACACTCTTTTCTTTTGATTGGAAAAAAAAAAGAATTTTATAAGCTCGATAAGGTTACCTTGGGAAAGACTCTCAAGAAAGAGAGACAAATACAAAAGAAGATGGGAAAAGGAAAATCCAACGAAGAGTTGAAAATCTTTCCCAGAAAGCTAAAGGGAAAGAGAAAAGGATTGCAAGTTTGAAAAATAAGAATCAGCAAAGTCTGCAATGCATGACTTCAATGAAAGAAAATCCTATTCATACTTTTGACTATCAAAAACGAAACTTTACTACTATTTTTTTATTTTTTAAAACTTTACTAGTGGTTTTCAAAAGGATTACTTTGGTTCCTACATAAGTACAGTATCAAATAGTTGAAGAAAAAATCAAGAAGAAACTAAAACATGTTTTTGTCCTCGCTTTTCTTTTCTTTTATTGGAACGGTGAAGATCAAAGAATGAAATCAGAGATGTTGAAAGATTACAAAAACACTCTTCTACTATTGCTATTTGCAAATATTAAACCTACTTCCGAGCCACTCTTTTTTTTTTTTTGGAAAAAAAAAAAAAAACCGAAATAAAGATGGCAAGATTGCCAACCATAGGAGGAAGAAAAAAGAAAAA